>JAZAYU010000208.1:0-125000 GCA_038501625.1 Corbicula japonica
TGACAAGGACCAGGGACATTCAAAACAGCATTAATATGGATTATGTTTCTTACTTAGTTAGTTAGTAATGGTAACCCAATCCAATTTTAAAATCAAGTTTAATTAAGTTTCTCCCTACTTTCAAGCATGAAGCTGTAGTAAACATACAACAGCTGGTATGTTTAACATCAAGAAAAATATTGAGTGTAACATGTATTGCAATATAACATAACTGCATAAAATATGACAAAATGTACAGGCATGATAATTACATTTACTACACCTCACGTGATTAGTTTACTATATAGCGTAATGTGACGTCAGAGGGAGATAATTTCTACTGTCACATATGCGACAGTATACTGTCACCCTCGCGTGGATCTAAAAATAAATATCTTGGAAATCCGATTACAAATTAACTTCTACGCATGCGTAATTGACCAAGGGAGATAAGCAATTAATTTGGTCATAGTCAAGATCTCTAAAAAAACAAATGTTCGGATGTTCGGTGTAATAAAATAAATATCACATCCCATTGGGGGAGACAGTACGAAATGTTAACCCTTGAGAATGTAATGTCAACCTCGGCTAACGCCTCGGTTGACATTACTTCTCTCGGGTTAACATTTCGTACTGTCTCCCCCAATGGGATGTGATATTTATATAGTATGATAGTTCTTATATTTTAGGTGGTGTGAAGTCTGTGAAGATCCCTAAACAACGAGGTACAGATACTGGGAAGGGATTTGCCTACATTGAGTTCAACAGTACCATCAGTCATAGGGTAAAAGACTGTGTAACCTAGCATTTCGTTAACATACATCAATAGGCTTATAAGTTATATACTGTAATTGTAATAATCTTGTATTGAGAGAAAACTGACATGTTTCCAGTGTGGCTTAAATATTTGAGGTAACTCTAAAACCTGAACACTTTTTAAGACTGGAATTGGCACTAATATCCTTGTCACAGAAGCAAATCCTCTAAAGCAACATATATTTGATACAGGACTGAAGATGATAAAACTGAGATTAGAAACCAGTCTTAAATGTCAAGCATCTGATTGGCTGAAATGGTGACTGGTCAAATGGCCACTGGCCGCCATTTCAGCCACTGAGATGCTTGAAATTTGAGACTGGTTTCCATTCTTAGTTTTATAACCTTGGGTCTAAGTAAACTCTGTATGAAGGCTGCCATTTCATTCTATCATTTTACAGATTTGCACTATAATCCACCCTGTTTAAAGACCAACCCACTATAATGACCACTTGCTCTTATGGTGGTCATAACAGCGAGATTTCACTGTACATGTAGATATTTGCTGAATAACCTTAGTGGTCTGAAGCTAAATAACTAGAGATTTGACTTTATTATTATGTTTAGCTTGGTTTACGACTGAACAACACGACCCTAGCGGGAAGGAAGATTGTGGTAGAATTTACCTCAGAAGGAAAGATGACGGAGAAGAAAATCCACGAAAAGTTACAAGAGAAGAATGATAGGGATCAGAAGATGCCTTTTGACACGTGACTTGTGAACATTTTCCTAGGTTTCAACTCAAAACTTCTGATAATTTAGAATGGATTTGCTCATTTTTAGATTGAGATATTCCGTTCAGTATTCACAGGGGTTATTTGGAGAAAAATATTATCTATCAATGTTAATATCATACATTGTTGTTAGAATGTTTATATGCAGGCTGATCTGGGTCTTAAGGTTAAAAATAACATGTGTTCAATTTCATGAGGAAAATGGTTAATACCAGTATCCCTTCTTGTTTTGTATCTGTATTGGATTCTTGCAAGTATAAGCAGTGCAAACTTGTGCAGGTTATACAGGAATATATTTACTTAACTGGGAACAGTTAACACTTGGATAAGACTGCATAGGTGTTCATGCTGGGAGAAGCAGTTCACCCTTTACTCCATATATATTGGTTTTATCCCATGTCTGACCAGAGAAGATCCCGATCAGCCAGCACGTCTGTGCTGTCTAATCTCGATTGACACTGGTCGCTTCTCTGTTAGAAATAACCTAATGAATGAAAAGCCGACAGTGCAGATTCTGATCAGACAACACAGATGTACAAGGTACCAGCTGATCTGGATCTACACTGTTTGCACATGCCATAAAACCCATATGATGGAGTTAAGGGTTAATGCTGTTAACGGACAATAAGATTCATATATTAGACTCCTAAGGAGTATAAATGCTCTGTATTGGGGTGCTATATCACTGTAAATTGTATAAATTTGTTGATGAAAATAATGCCAAAATACAGAGAACAAGCATGCCAAAATACAGCTACCTATATTTAATAATCTTTCAAGTATGGTATAGTCAATGACAGTGGCAGTGCTAACTTGTACAGTTATTTATTCAATTTATTGACTTGCATTTGAGTAGGTTTACATGTATTTTGCTGAATGTTTATCTTTGATATAGAAACTAGATGGTAATGCTTGTTATTATATTTATACATTTATGGTGCAGTATTTTTTTCAACAATTTATATTCACATATTGTTTTCTTTAAGAAAACTTGAGATAATTTGTTAAAATTTTGTAAGAATTTTGCACTGTGTGCACAAATTTCGACAAACGATGCATTTGACTTGCCTAAAATAATCATTTTTTATTTGTTTATGGTACATGTATAAACCAGTAAGTAATAATGGATAATTTTGAGTGTTACTTTAATGTGAGAGTAGAGTGAATTTGCAGTGATGCCTAGGCTTGCTGTAGACTTCCAATTAAGTGAACATGAACAATGTTGTATCTTGGTGACATGGCAGGTTGAAGGCTTTATACCATACACTACAGACTAAAGCATTGATATCATACAACTTTAGTACTTGACCAGATTTAACTCTTTACTCTATATGTATGCATTTAATTTTTTTGCCTATGTGACCAAGATACAGGTGCCATCTGATCAGGATCCACATTGTTCACTTTTTGATCAGAAATAAGTTAAGAAATAAGTGAACAGTGCAGATTCTGATTAAACAGTTCAAATGTGCCAGCTGATCTGGATCTACACTGTTTGTCCACACCACAAAGGCATATATATATGGAGGAAGAGGTTAAAGTATTTTTGAGCTGATACTGGCAATACAACAGTTTTATCATTGTTAACTGTATGACCAGTAAATTTAACCTTTTCCTGTATTGATACACCTTTATTGCTAGGGCAAACAGTTTAGATCCAGATCAGCCGGCACATCTGTGCCCTCTGATCAGGATCTAAACTGTTCGCTTTTTGATTCATTAGGTTATTTCTGACCAAAATGAGACCAGTGCAGATCCAGATAAGACGGCACGGATGTGCCGGCTGATCTGGATCTACACTGGTCGCACACACGTAAAAATGCGTATACATCAAGGAAAGGGTTAACTATTTCCACAACTTCTCTGATCCTTTTCTCTAATGATATATGTAGATCCACACTTTCGCATTTCATTGGTGATGTATCAAAATGATTTTAGGAATTGTTTAATAGTCATAATAAATAAGTTCGAAAAAATTTATAAAATTTTGTTTATATGTTAATTTGATACGAGTGTACAGGAAATTGTGTGTATGCATCGAAATAGTGTTTGTTACTAATATATATTTCGTCACTTTACTATTGCCTGGTTCAGTAAGAGTAATAGTAACAATAAAAGTAAAGACATTAATGTTTGTAGAGCAGTCTAATATTGACATCTCTATTTGACACATTATCTTTGTTTTGTGTTGTTCATTAATTTATTGTTTGACAATGTGTTGTTGTTTTTGGTTACTTTCAGCATGATGATAGGATTTCTTTAAATGGTTATATTGTCTGATTTTTTATGTTTGTTTCGGTTAAAAGTTTGTGTTCTAATTTCTATACACATAATGCAGTAGCACACATGGATTCACGATCATTATCCACCTAACTGATCCATGTATTCTCATTAACTCAGAAATCTGCAAACTTGATTATTTGATAAAATGTTAATTGTTGTGAATAAAAATTTCAAATACGTTTGTTTTTTTTGTCTTTAATTAATGAGGTTTACCATAATGTCATACATGTAGGTTGTTTGGCAGTCAGTGCCTGAGAATGTAAAACTAAAACTGGAGACCAGTCACAAATCTCAGGCATCCGATTGGCTGAAATGAAGACTAGTCAACAGAATGATCCATTGAACACTATAAATCTGTTATTCCAACCCAAAGATTATTTATCATGCTTCAGAATGCTGTATTGTTACCTGATCATTTTATAGGTGACTGAACAACTGAATGCTGTTAATGGCCTGGGGAACACAACAGGAATCTGATATACTCGAGATGATTGATGAAAAAGTATTTGTAAGGCTGCAGTTTTACGGGGTTCAAACAGATCTCGAAAAGGCATAGAAACAGAAAACATGTTTTGGTGGAAATCGTGAAATTAAAAAAAAAATTCATAGATTTAACAGAATAGTTTGATTATTAAGAACAGTATTACTGAAAATTCCTATAATATGTTGATAGAACGTTTGTATAGCCAAAAGGAGCCTCATTCATAAAACACATGCTCTCCACACATCCTGCAATTCATGTGTCACTGGGAAAAGATGTTCAACTGTCTTATCATATTTCCATGATGCAGTTTTCAGTATGAAAAACTTACAGTGCATATAGCCCAGAGAAAATGTAAGAGGTAGCACACGTATCAGAAAGAATATAAAGAATAATCAAAATTACAAGTCATGGTTTCCAAATAAATGGGACAGTGTTTATCACTGGCTTTAGCCTTTTAAATCCGATGACTTAAAGCAGTGAATTTCTGTTGACAGAACATTTAAGAGGGCATTCTCTGATATGATGACTGATGAGTGCTAATATGGTTCAGCTGCTAGTTAAGACAAGGCAGTCGGAACGACAGCAATATCCCCCGCCACATGCAGGAATGTTGGAAAGGTTATGGATGCTTAATTGCAAATTAAAAAATATATCTCCAGCAGTTTGGAAATTATTGAGCAAATATGAAAGACATGGTTAAATATGAACCTTCAAAGACAACTAGTGACCTTGACCTTCAGCCGGACAGGTTGGAACATGGGTTCTGCACATCATCTTGGTGAAATAAACATTTGACTAAAGTTTGATAAAATTCATTGCAGGGATTCAGAAGATATCAACCCGACACAAAATACATAATCTTCAATGACCTTGACCTTGAGCCAGCCTGGTTGGAACATGGGTTCTGCACATCATCTTGATGGGCTGAACATTTGATGAAAGTTTCATGATATTCATTCTAGGGGATCAAAAGATATTAACCAGACACAAAATACAAAGTTCAAATCTTTAAACATCACTGGTGACCTTGACCTTGAGCTGGCCAGGTGGGAACATGGGTTTTGCACATCGTCTTCATAGGCTGAGCATTTGACTAAAGTTTCATGAAATTCCTTCTAGGGGTTCAGAAGATATGAACCTGACATGAAGTACATGGTTCAAATCTTCAAACACCACTGGTGACCTTGACCTTGAGCCAGCCATGTTGGAATGTGGGTTCTGCACATCGTCTTCATAGGCTAAGCATTTGACTAAAGTTTCATGAAATTCCTTCTAGGGGTTCGGAAGATATGAACCGGTATTGAAGTAAATTGTTCAAATCTTCAGACATCACTGGTGACCTTGACCTTGAGCCGGCCATGTTGGTACATGGGTTCTGCACATCATCTTCATAGGCTGAGCATTTAACTAAAGTTTCATGAAATTCCTTCTAGGGGGTCAGAAGATATGAACCGGACACAAATATGTGGTTCAAATCTTCAAACACCACTGGTGACCTTGAGCCATCCAGGTTGGAACATGGGTTCTGCACGTCGTCTTGATGGGGAGAACATTTGAGTAAAGTTTCATGGAATTTCTTCTAGGGGTTGAAAAGTTATGGACCAGACATGACATGCGCACACGGAAGACGGACAAAGACCATTCCTATGCGGCGGGGGATAAAAATGGTATTGTGATGTAAAAATTGTTCAGTTTTTGTTTTTTATGCCCCCAGCATCTAGTGATTAAACCGTCCGTACATATGTATGTACATCCGTCTGGTTAACCTATTTCAGCAAGTTGGTTATTTCTTAATTTCTACAAAGAGCATTCACATGAAAGTTTACACACTTACTAAACAGTGCACATGTCATGACCCTAACAAAATACATAACTCTGGCTACCTTATTTCTGGGGTTATCTCCCCATTGTGTACTTGGTGAAATGGTTAACCTATTTCAGCAAGTTGGTTATTTCTTAATTTCTACAAAGAGCATTCACATGAAAGTTTACACACTTACTAAACAGTGCACATGTCATGACCCTAACAAAATACATAACTCTGGCTACCTTATTTCTGGGGTTATCTCCCCATTGTGTACTTGGTGAAATGGTTAACATGTTTCCGCAAGTTGGATATTTCTCAATTTCTACAAAGAGCATTGGCATGAAAGTTAACACACTAAACAGTGCACATGTCATGACCCGGCAAGTAATGTAACTCTGGCTACCTTATTTCTAGGGTTATCTCCCCATTTTGTACTTAGAGAAATGGTTAACCTGTTTCAGCAAGTTGGATATTTCTCAATTTCAACTATATGCCTCTAGTAAATGCTCACCCCTCAATACTTGCATCACAAGTGTGTTTCACTAAATGTCCTGGCATTTATTACATAAAATACTGTCAAATGTTGCAAATATGTCTTGAATAATATGTACTAAATCATCTTTAATTATAGGTTATTTTACTTGATTATTATGTTAAATTTTTCATTAACAGGATCTGGCACCAGAAAGTTATTTCAATTACTATTAAGAACTAACTTGTGATTTAAGTTGCTGTTTTAACACTGCGCTATCATTTTAAATTTTGTATCATGAGGCCATATGTGCTTTTTGAACACAGCTTCTTGTTCCCATATGGAAGTGCAAGCTAGTCTTTAAGCACCTGAACAGTGTTGTAATTTATTCCACCCAAACAAACTTTATAGAATATACATTTACAATAGAAAATGAAATAATATCATGGAGATCAGGATTTGTGTGGGCTGAAGTCTGTATAAACATGTTTAAAATGTTTTTATGCCCCCACAAAGTGGGAGGCATATAGAGTTGCACTCGTCCGTCCGTCCGAACGTACGTCCGTACGTCCCCAAATCTTGTGGCATCAACTCCTCCTAAACTATAAGGCGGATTTCTTTCAAACTTGCACAGATGATCAAGCAGGATGTGTAGATGATCGTAAAGAAAGGATTTTTTCCTGCGACCATTTTTACCAGAGTTATGGCCCTTTGTTAATTTCAGTTATTAAATCTTGTGGCGTCAACTCCTCCTAAACTATAAGGCGGATTTCTTTCAAACTTGCACAGATGATCAAGCAGGATGTGTAGATGATCGTAAAGAAAGGATTTTTTCCTGCGACCATTTTTACCAGAGTTATGGCCCTTTGTTAATTTCAGTTATTAAATCTTGTGGCGTCAACTCCTCCTAAACTATAAGGCGGATTTCTTTCAAACTTGCATAGATGATCAAGCAGGATGTGTAGATGATCGTAAAGAAAGGATTTTTTCCTGCGACCATTTTTACCAGAGTTATGGCCCTTTGTTAAATTCAGTTATTAAATCTTGTGGCGTCAACTCCTCCTAAACTATAAGGCAGATTTCTTTCAAACTTGCACAGATGATCAAGCAGGATGTGTAGATGATCGTAAAGAAAGGATTTTTTCCTGCGACCATTTTTACCAGAGTTATGGCCCTTTGTTAATTTCAGTTATTAAATCTTGTGGCGTCAACTCCTCCTAAACTATAAGGCGGATTTCTTTCAAACTTGCACAGATGATCAAGCACGATGTGTAGATGATTGTAAAGAAAGGATTTTTTCCTGCGACCATTTTTACCAGAGTTATGGCCCTTTGTTAATTTCAGTTATTAAATCTTGTGGCATCAACTCCTCCTAAACTATAAGGCAGATTTCTTTCAAACTTGCACAGATGATCAAGCAGGATGTGTAGATGATCGTAAAGAAAGGATTTTTTCCTGCGACCATTTTTACTAGAGTTATGGCCCTTTGTAAATTTCAGTAATTAAATCTTGTGGCGTCAACTCCTCCTAAACTATAAAGCGGATTTCTCTCAAACTTGCACAGATGATTAAGCAGAATGTGTAGATGATCATAAAGAAAGGATTTTTTCCTGCGACTATTTTTACCAGAGTAATGACCCTTTGTTAATTTCAGTAATTAAATCTTGTAGCATCAACTCCTCATTAACTATCTAAGGGATTTCTTTCAAATTTGCACAGATGATCAAGCAGGTTGTGTAGATGATTGTAAAGAAAGGGTTTTTCTTATGGCCATTTTACCAGAGTTATGGCCCTTTGTTAATTTCAGTGATTTAATCTTGTGGCATCAACTCCTCGTTTACTATTGGATGGATTTCTTTCAAACTTGCTCACATGATCAAGGTGGATGTGCAGATGATCATAAAGAAAGGATTTTTTCCTGCGGCCATATTTACCAGAGTTATGGCCCTTTGTTAATTTCACTTACAAAATTGTGTGGCATCAACTCCACATTTTTTATTTGGCTGATTTCTTCCAAACTTACACAGATGATTAGACATGATGTCTTAATTGCTGTAAAGGACATTGCCTTGCAACCATTTTCACCAAAGTTATGGCCCTTTGTTTATGTTAGTCATTAAATTTTGTGGCTCTTACTCCTCATTCACCACATATTGTTAATACCTAGTACACAATTTTGATACAAATGTACTTGCAGCAGTGGGGGCATCAGTGTCCTGAGGACACAGTCTAGTTTCAATATATGGTAAATGTAATTTTTATTGCTTGCAAAGGATCTGGCAAATGAACAACATTGAAAGGTTTGTAGAATGCATTACACGTTTTTCCAAAGGAAATAAAGGGTTGTTTTTTTCCCAAAAAATTCAAGGTCATTACAGTTTTAAAGGTCACCACAAGACTGCTGTCATCAATATAGACAATATTTACATTCATTTTGCACTTCACTATGGTAAGTTTTTCTTCAGGGTGTTTCCATTTAGCAGTGGAAAACATTTGGCTGGGTGCAGCTACACAAACTGTTGACTATGCACACAAACTGTTGGACTATGCACACAGTTTTATGATGGCAACCATGATATCCTCTTAAAATGCCGTCATTTGCTTTATCATCCATCAGACTGTTCCAACAAGCATTCATAAGGCTGTGCTTTTACAACTTCTCCTCAACATTTTGGTAAGAATAGGAAATATAATACATGTACGAGTGTAAATTAAAGAATTGAATCAATATTGTGTCATGTTAATCAGGATAAGAAAAACATTTGGGTTGTTTAAACCATTGAGCCTTATGGACTTAACACACTTTAAATCCAAATGTTTTTCATAGTCTAATGAACATAATAAAATATTGATTCAATACTAAAGTGACAAATATAAGTAATGGGTACCATTATAATACAATTCAAGCCAATATTCTTCATTTATTTACACTAAACACAAACAAGTGTTGATTCCATATTTTAATTCTATGATCAGATTTTACAAGCATAAACATGTGAACAAGAGTAACAAGTCAACAAAATAAAAGTGCAGCAATAACTTGCTAACTGCAAATACCAACAGTACTGCTGTCTGCTACATGCTATATGTGAACTTCTCAGTCATACAATGGCTCAAGGACACACTACTTCAGTACATGACATACTTCTTGAAATTCATGCAATCAAAGTGATTTTACTTTTTGCAACATCAAAGTTGTAGTAGATGAGGGTAAATGTAAGTGATAGTAGATATTATTTCTGAAAAGTAAATCTGCAAGAATCATTAAGAACTTGATGTAGATATGAAGCTTATGACTGTTTTCAAGACCATCTACTTAAAAACGAAAACGACAATACGCTTGCAACATGGATTTTACTTAAACACAATTATTTCTGTATTTTTCTTGATAAAGAACAAGTGTTCAAAAATTCAAAAGTAAAGAGTGTGTATTATTTATAAAACATCTACTTAAAGTTAAATATTGAAAGGAAGATGTTGCTGAATGGGATTAAATCACTGACAAATAAGCTTTAGCTTTTAGCAAGCCATATCAAAACTTGTCTTATCTGATCAGGATCTACTCTTTTTGCTTTGAGATTCATTAGGTTATTTCATACAAGAATTGTAGATCCAGATCAGATGGCACAGTTGTGCTGACTGATCTGGATCTACCCTTTTCACCCATCAATAAATGTTATACATATGGAATAAAGGGTTTAGTTATACACCCATTTATCATCCCTCAAACATATCAGTGCTTTAGCTAAAAAGACAGTAAGAAAGCATGCAGCTAGCACCCACATGCCACCCAGTCTAATAACCAGCATTTTCCAAAGAAAACTTGGTAAATAAACAGTACAAGGCAAGATAACACACTCTTTGCACAACAAACTGAGATTTCAACATAATGTGAACATGTTACTCCCTGCAGAAGTCAAGGCAGTCCAGACAACAGCACATCTCATCCATGGAATGTTATTGTACAGATTATCCCTTTCCTCCATATATAAGCTTTTGTGGCATGGGAAACAGTGTAGATCCAGATCAGCCGGAACATCTGTTTGCTTTATGATTTATTATGTTATATCTGACAAAAAAGCTAACAGTGTAGATCCTGATCAGACAGCACAGATTTTCCAGCTGATCTGGGTCTACATTGTTTGCGCATGCCTTATAGGCATATATATGGAGGATAGGGTTATTTCACTATTTACAAATTTTGTCAACATACAACTTAAATCTGACAAAACAAAACAAACACATTTAATCAGCTGTATGAATAAATAGATCTATAGAGACAATATTGTTTGTATGTATATAGATATACAGTCAAACCTGTACAAAAGACCACTTGTGAACAAAGACCACACTTAATTTGTCCCAATGACTGATTTACCAGTAAACAAAGACTACCTGCCCACTTTTGAGCTCTCCCCTGAGTGGTCTTTGTAGACAGGTTTGACTGTATTTCAAATGTAAGTTTGTTCTTTTAAGATCTTTTGCTATTTTATACAATTAGAAAAACATTGTAAAGGAAAGTATGTCAACTGTTATTATGTGAAGTAACATAGGACAAATTTATCCCTTTTGAAAAAAATTTGTTTCGCTGCATTTAATAAACGTTGATGATATTCCTTTATTCAATGAGAATTCAAAGAAAATGATCAACGTATATTCTATCTTACAATATGTATAATGAAATATTTTATTTTTTTCGCTTGAAATGGGATATCAACACATACTGCCAAAAGATATATCTTGAATAATGTGTTACCTCAAGAAATTCTGATTAAAATAAAATATTGCAAAAATCAAGTTTATGCAACATTCTTATTTTCATTCTCTCAAACAAACAACTCGCAAAAAAGCAAAATAGGGTGGCCCAAGAACTAAAAAAGAACAAAAACAAATAAACAGAACAAGATGATATGCAATAAAAGTCCAAACAAACAATAAATGAAAGCACACCAATGTAAAAACATTAAAGTAAGCACAATGCAGAAATATTTACAAATATAATTATTTAAACAGTATTTTGTAAGTAAGGAAGTCAACATGTAAACTATTTTAACAAAAAAGCAAATGAACTAAAATAATCTCAAACTTTAAGCAAAGCACAATAAACCAACATAATAAAGAAAGATATCGGGTATTTTAAACCCCAGGAGATATTTTGAGCAATATTATACATTTGTATTGACTTATAACTTTCAGCACTTGTTTTATGATACTGTGAAAATGATCAGAGAACTCAGGACAATCATAATTCTATCTTTTCACTTGATGTCCATGTGTCAAACATCATCTTCATATTGAAATATTCACCAATCATGAATAAATTTACCCATATCAATCTTCTAGAAAAGTGGACATACTTAAGCACATAGTATCAGTTCATAGTCTGGCTATGTCAAGCCAGACTGTTTTCCATGTTTTTATCAGTATACTACCGGTACCTTAATATAAAATTAGTCATACAGGAACAATGCTTGATCAAGGTGTATACCATACATAATCCTAAAAAAAGCCCTTCTACTCGTATAAAGTATGCTCATTAGTGATTCTCAGTAAGTAAAACACCCTTTTCAACATAAGACATAGCAGAATCAATGACAGCTTTAAGTTTCTATGACATTAATCCTTACTCTCATAAAATGCTGACAATATCCTGGTACATAGTGTTGTTCAATTATAAGAAACGATACGTCTGTCATGTCTGTAAACTGCCAAATAATTCTATGTTTATAACTTAGTCACATATTTCTCAAAAGTAGCAAAGTCAAACCAGTCACTGATACACAGACAAATAACACCAACATGATATGGCATCGTAGAATAAATGTGATGGCTTTTGCTATTAAAAGATAGAAATTAAGATCTTTTTTGGGCTTACATTTTAACCCTTTTCTCCATATATATGCCTTAATGGCGTGGGCAAACAGTGTACATCCAGATCAGCCGGCACATCCATTCCACCTGATCAGTATCTGTACAGTTCACTTTCTGATTTATTAGGTTATTCATGACCAAAAAGAGAACAGTGCAAATCCTGATCAGACAACATGGATGTGCTGGCTGATCTAGATATACACTGGTCACACAGGGGTATATATGCGTAAAAGGTTAAACAGGTAATGGTTTATCTTATGACAACAGGTTGTGTTTATAGACAACATTATAAATCAATATATCAAACACAATGTTATAAATAAAGTCTTGGCCTAAGTATGACACAAACAGCTACAACTATCTAGCATGTTCCCTTCTCTGCTTCAACTACAACAAAGAGCGCCACCTAGGTATGCATGTCTCAATACAAATGATACATGTACTTCTGTGCTGTGCCAACCGTATCTAACATCAATCAATAAATTGTTTAGGCAAGCAAAAAGATGAATTAAAGAGTTGTTTTACTGGAAATCTTGAATTAAAGACCAATGTTTTCATTTTCAGGTTATGACAAATTCACATTTAACTTTGTGAAGAAATAATACATTTGAATGTTTTATTCTTCTGTTTAAATAGTGTTATAACTTTAAGAACAGTTAATGTCACAATTGCACCATAATTCACATTTGCACATCTGCAGTCTTTATAGGATCTGCACTGCTTGCTATGAAGATAACGAATTCTGTTAACACTTTTTTATATTACATCCCAAGAACAATAAATGGACTGCCTACAAGTCAAACAATGGCAGATCCACTCAATTAATTTAGCAGATTATTTGTTAAGATAAATGACCTCAAAAGCTATTGTCCAGCTTTTATTTACTGCTGTCTTTAAAACGAGTTTCCTGAAAGACGACTCAAATTCATATTAATCAGAGTGGTATACAAACTAATAGTGAAATGCCAAATGTTTGAACTATAAAGATTATTGAACAAGATCTGGGATTTTTTTTACTGCACTCGTTAAGGCTCCCACGAACTTTTATCTGGGGAAACAGTATGCTATATTCTGCAAAAGGTAATGATAATTCTGATTAAAAATAAAATTTGTTCTTCATCTTATAAAAAGAAGGAAAAAGGCCCCACAGATAAAACAGTTTCTTGCTTAACCCTTGAAATAAAGCAGACATGACTAACTTTCAACAACAAACATTGAATATATAAGACTTAGCACTGATATAACTCAGTATACAGATTAAACATTACAGAGAATTATAGATGACAAAATGGATTAAAAAACAAAGTTAAACATAATATTTGGTTTTAAGATGAAACTCCTGGATTTCATAATCAGTGAAACAACTCTCTATCACAGGCCATTAATTTGTCAGCTTCCAAGCAGATCTGGTTTAACCCTTTACTCTGTTTTAAGCATGTCTTGCGAGAACAGAGAACAAACAGCTCATGGTTAAGAGGGGTTTCACTGAATTTGTGATTACAACATTAAATCAAATCAAATATACATACATGTGGGAATATTAGTTTTAAATGATATGTATTTTAAACAATGCACCTTCTCCAGTCACCTGATTAGACAGACCTTTCTTCCTTAAAAAATATGAAAGCACCTGCTGTCGCATAACTGTTTTTAATCTTTTGGTTAATTCTACTAAATGGGTTAAATAATTCTTCCCTCCAATATATCACAGTAAAAGCTCATGTATTTTACACAGGCACTTTCAAGTTTTTTGTATGATTATACAATAATTAAAAAGAGATTTTGTTACACACTTGTATAGAGATTAAATTAAATGGAAAGACCAGATTAAACCCCCCATTAAAAAGGAAAAAAATACAGAATTTCACAGATAAACTTATCCTTTGGACTGGGTCAAGAATGAACATCATTGTTCTATCCCAGTCATTCACTGTTACTAGGTAACAAGTACTGGACCTATGATCTGTCATTGTCTTGTTGCTAAGCAACCACAATATGCCACCCGCATACTAATTAGGCAATCACTAGTGGTTCATCGTCAGAAAATCCTCGGATCATTGGTGAGTCCTCATCTTCACCTAAAGCAGAAAAATCAAAACAACTTTGTTCATGATTATAATATGTTTCATTTTTCATTACTTTTGTACAAATGTAGCAATACATCATGTGCTAAGGCTAAACGTCTCTTTAAAATGCACTTGCTTCTATGCTCTTTATAAAAAGGGTAAGCTCTGATTTTGATGTAGCACAATCTACAAACTTGCTGTGTGACTGACCTCTGATTAATAGGGGGTAATGTCTTGGCAGAATATGATATGCTTGAGAAATCTTTAATTTAACAGCAGCATCTCGTAAAATACCCCCATCAGAAACAAGTAACTCAAACAAATATAACTTTTTTAAAACCAAGTATTTAATGTAAAAGAAATACTCCTCTACTGCTTCAGAAGTGTTTGTTGAAAATGGCTTGTTAAACTAAAGATCTGTTTATTTTTGTAAGTATAACTTTATAAAAAATTGGATATTTTGAGAGTATACAAATATACCTAGTTCATCAGCTGCTGTGAATGTTGTCGTTCCCGACCTGGAATCATAATGGCTGCTGGCATATGCATGGAATGAATTCTGAAGACGGCGATGTCTCACCACAAAGCAGCCGATGATAACAACAAGGCATAAGATGACAACAGCTATAGACACCGCTATTGCTATAATGTTTGTCTGGGACAGCTGTATAAATGGTGCCGATGTCACTGGCTGTTCTTCTGCCATATAAATATAACAATTTTTCAGTTAATATGCGAAAATATGACTAGATGGGTGTTCAGTTAAACACTTGTGTCGCCCTCTGGTGCTATGTCAGAATAAAAAATGCAAGTAGAAAAGGGGCATAACTCCATTAAATGTGTCCTTGACCGAAAAAATTTGGCATCATTATGAGTATGTTGTCATAAGCAATATAATTTGAAAGTTTCATCAAGAAATATTGAGAAATGGCAAAGTTATAGCCAACATTAAGTTTTCGTGTCAAATCCAAGTACAAAAAGGGGCATAACTCCATCAAATGTGACTTTGACCTAAAGAAATTGTCATCATCACATGTGTGTTGTCATAAGCAATAACATTTGAAAGTTTCATGAAGAAATATCAAGAAATGGCAAAGTTATTGCCAACGTTAAGTTTTTGTGACGGACGGACTGACAAAGCGATCCCCTATATATGTATCGCCTTTTCTTCGAAAGGGCGACACAAAAAGTACATATGTAATTTAATCTGTTGTTAAATGCGACTTTTAAGCTTGTTATATTATGATGTGATATACATGTTACCCAAGTTACTTCAATGAAAGTTTTACTTACAATAGTTATTCCTCATTTGATTTGATGGATGATTGTTGAATGTTGGTTTCTACTTTTAATACTTTGTATATAGAGTACATTGTAAAAGTCAGAAGACCTGTTGACTCAGTGGGCCAGTTAACTCAAATTTTCAAACTGTTATATTAAATAGTTCCTATGTACCAGAGCAAATAATGCACAAATTCAATAATGTCTGCAAAGTTCTGTTAGATTAGTGTGAATGAGTCATAAACCCCAGAAAACACTTTTAATAGTTTAATCATTACAAAAAAATAAGGATTGTTATGATTTTATAGCCATCTTATTCAAAATGTGAACCATTTTTTGTCCAAAATATTAACATCATATTTAAACAATGCATGTGCAATAGCTATAAGTATCATGCATGTTCAACCAACAGAACTGTAGCAAATGTTGGAATTACAGAATAGTCTTTGCTGGTACTTGTTCATAGTACAAACAATAAAGCTTTAGTCTTTGTTCTTTTTGAATGAAAGGTAAAATTCCTTAACTTGTAGAAGAAAGCAGTTTAATCAGTGGTAGGGGAATCAATGTTATCGATACTAGCTTGTCTTACTTCAAATAAAATAGAGTTACCTTTTACAATGATGAACTGTGTAGCTTCACTGAGGCTACCATAGTAACCATTGATTTTATTGAGCCTCACTTTGAAGAAGTATTCATATCCTCCTTCTAAAGACGTGTAATTGACAGCTGTCATGTTAGAAAACGCATAATGCTGGTATTCAGTATCTTGAGAACATTTCCTCACACCTTTCAATGCCTGTCTACACATCAGTATCTCATAGCCCTGAAAATATAAACAACTGTACAGAACTATTTCCAACATAACAAGCAACAAACTCAGTGAGATCTAGAGCTGGGTACCGCGAGTAAAAAACATACCGCGGTATACCACAGAATGTTCAAGATACCGCGTTTAATACCACGGTATACCCCAACTTTACCTAAGCATTGTCCAGCTATATATTTTCGTTTATAAAAATGATGATGAATGGTCAACAGGGCTGAATCTATTAAAAATAATAACATTCTGACTAGAACAAAGTATTTTTTGAGAGGAAAATGTGCCCATATTGCCGATTTTGCCTTTTTGTTTCTCACCAGCTGAAATCCAAGGGCGACGCCATATTGTTTCATGACAACACCAGGCGCACTTGATTAAAATTTACTCTACGCAACTACCGGTAATTGTTAAACCGGCCATACTGCAGTGCATTCATGGGTTTTATGTGACCACTTCTCTATACCGATTTAAAACAACTGTTAGACATGTTATATGAATCAATATCGCCTTTTAATTGACCATAAAATATTTCATTATACTTTTTACCGGCCAGTTTAAAGTAGAGAAGTATGGGCTTAGACGGTACAGACTAGAGCCGACAGTCGACTCGGTTAAATATTTATAAATTTATCAAAAAAATCAAAATCAAGGAGAACTGTTTATTTTGGACAAAAAATGGGAAACTCCAAGAATATTTCGAAGTGAAAAACTAAAAGGACTATTCTGACAAAATATACCGGTTTTCTGTGTTGATACCGCGGTATCGTACCGTGGGACTTTTTACCACGGTAACCAGTTTACCGTAATACCGCGCACCTCTAGTGCGATCCTTTTCCAACCTGACCATCCACCCATACTTGCACTATTTTGTCTTCTGCAGTAATTTTCCTTTAGGCCTCAAGTTAAACAGTTACCTTGTAATTTTGTTATTTTTCCCTAAACAATGCTTTTATTCTCCCAAATTCAATTTTTTATAATTTCCCCTGATATCAGTTATGTACCAGGTTAAATGTTGAGATGAGAGCTAAAATATACACACTTGCATGTCCCTATAGCAAACATGTTCAGGATAAATCAAAATCTAAGATTTTAACCTTTTTTAAATGCATTATCTGATAATTTAGTTTAAACCCTCGATATAGAAACCAGAAGCAAATTCAACAGAAATCAAACATTTTACAGTATTTTAGCTCAACTGAGCTTAAGCTACTAAGCACAATACGTAGCTTATGTCACATCAACTCAAATAGATCCAGATCTATTTGTGCATCTACCCATCCTCTGAAAATAAATGCATGCAATTCACACCTATGGCCAATGACTGGGCCGGCTCATAAACAACTGACAAGCCCATTACAATTATTAAGGGTTGAAAATTGAACACAAAATGATTCTAAGCCATTGAATAGCTTACATTTGTCTTGGTTGGTAATGGTTCTTGTGGGGCCATCCAGGATAATGTTCCAGCTGGGTTGCTCAGAAGTGGACCTTGTAGGTTGATAGGTGCTCCGTATGGGTCTGCAATATCAATAAATAATAAATGCTAGGTCATTTGAAGGTTTTCATCATATGAACATTGTACCAAACATTGAATATTTAAAACAGCACAGATTAAAATGTTTAGTGCTGGTATAAAGGTAGAGTATGCCAAACTGCCTTGCAAGTTAAAGGTCATCTCATACACCTGTCAATAGTACTTATGCTGGTACACTTCAATAATGTGCATGTAAAAACTGTAATCTTCATGCCTATTTTTGAAGGAATCGCACTGCCAAGATTATTTATTTATTTATCCAATCAAAATGACCAATATATTATTAGTCTATCTCTTTACCCCAGGGGATATGGCTGATATCCATAAAGGAACAGTGTACATGTAGTTCCAGATCGGCTGGCACATCCTTGCCGTCTGATCACGATCTGTACTGTTCACTGTTGATTCATTAGGATATTTTTTACCAAGAACCAAAAAGTGTAGATCCAAATCAGACTGTAAAGATCTGGATCTACAATGATCACACACAAAATAAAAGTGATATATAAAGGGTTATAATTATGTGTTGTCCTAACTATAGACAGTGAACACATTATCTATATAGACTCTACATTGGTTGCTATTTAGTTAAAAAATCTGAAAAACTCCCCTTTAACTAACTTGCTTATATTGAAAGAAAGGTTGAGTGGATTCCATTAGTTCTGTAGGTAAAGGGATAATAATCTGATGATTACCCATAGTGTAGTTGACTGGTTCGGACATTCGTGCACCAGGATTAGTGTTGATCACAGTGAACATGTAAGTGGCTCCCGGCTTCAATTTCTGGTATGTCAGATTCAGGTATGTGGCGTTGGTAGAGAAGTATGGCTTAACAGGAACACGCTCATTTGTACCAACTTCTGTCTTGTACACGATATATCCCTACAAACATCAAAGTCAAGTTTGTCTACAAAACAGTTTTGTTGCCTCAAATTTTTTAACTTCTGTTGTGACAGTCTGTCATTCAACATTTAATTTGCAAATTGAGTGGTGAAAGTGAAAAGGTAACATTAAATTAAGAAGCTGATAACACCTTTTTGCTTTCACTCCATGAAATTTAAACTATCAGTCCTCAATATCACTAGTAGCAGACAGGGTAAAGACTTATAAAGACCTGAAATGTCTAAACACTTGTCCAGACCACCAATGAGGAAGACAAATCATCTGTAGTTCATTTTCTTCAGTCTAAACTCCAGTAGCATGATGTTCTCCTGATTGAATCAAAAGCCCCTCATTCATTAACCCTTTTCTCCATATAAACACCTTTATAGTGTGAGCAAACAGTGTAGATGCATATCAGCTGTCATGTCCATGCCATGTTATCAGAATCTACACTATTTGCTTTCTGATTGATTGATTTCTGATCAAAAAGTGAATAATGCAGATCAGCATGGATGGAAAGCTGTATGATGCCTGTAGAAGACTTAACAGGCGCGAATTCCCACAAAATTTAGTCAAGCTGTAGTGTGAGTAAATTAAGCTGTTACAATATAGGCTTTAAATGTATTCTCTTGTATGTTGACTATGTTAGAATATTACTTAACACTTTGTTTCAAGGCCTCCTTCAGTTTAAATAATTAATTTTGATATTTGAAGCCATTTAATATTTTCACCCAGGCACCTTAACCCTTTCCTCCATATACAGTCCAATTGCGTTAACTCGAAGTCCCAAGGGACCGACGATTTACTTCGGATTATCGCGAACTTCAGGTTATCAATACTTTGACTTTTCCAGAATACCATGCGAGTTTTAGAAAGTAACGACGTGCAATTATTACGGCACCATATGAATTGTTTTCCGATCAAGGTATCCTCCCAGTTACCCCGGCCCTTTGCTGGATTACTCGGAAAAAATGTTATTAATAATTTTATTATTTTTCATTAGGCCGTATGCGAATTGTCATTTGCTGATTGATACAAGCTGTAGAATACAGAAATCGGAAAATTAAAGGTCGTTTTATAGAAAGGAAAATTAACAACTCCAAATGTATGTTTGACATTAATTTGAGACAAATCACTCTTATTGCTTGTTTCACACTCATATCATTACAATGACGTGCCACTAGCAACTCTTGTTGACAAGTTGGCGATAAACAAAAGACTCCGAGCATTCTCGCGGGAGGTGTGAAAAACCGTGTCAATAAATGTACTTCGAGTTATTGCGATTAAATTGTGCTTAATCCTTATTTAAGGGACTTATTAATATGTTCGAGATATCGCGAATTTCGAATTATCGCGTTTCATATTATCGCAACTTTTTTTAGTTGAATATATACAGAACATTGACGAGACCGGCGGCCAACTTCGAATTAAACCGTCATTTTCGAGTTATCGGGTTTCGAATTATCGCGATTCCACTGTATAGGCATTTTTACGCATGTGCAACCAGTGTAGATCCATATCAGCTGACACATCTGTGACGTCTCATCGGGACCTGCACTGGTCACATTTTGGTCAGAAATAAACTAATGAAACAAAAAGCGAACAGTTTAGATGTGCCGGCTGATCTGGATCTAAACTGTTCCCTCTTTCAAAAAAGGTGTGTCTATGGAGGAAAGGGTTAAAGAATACAGCAATAAGGTTTGATGGGACTTATGAACAGCACTGTGGAGAGCTCACACTTACAGTAGCTACAACAGGTACACATGATGAATTCCAGGTCAACTGGCCAGACGTTTTATTGATTGCTTCAAACTTTATATCTTTTGGAGGAGCCTTATCATCTGAAATGTACAAACATCATAATTAACTAGATGCTTTTTGTGAAAAACGCATGTCTCCCCCCTGCGCCCTATTGAAGGAAGGCCAAGGAAGAGATATCACCTTTTTGAAACCGAAGCCTGTGTCATTTATTATGGTATAAAGAACATGCACATATATATATATTCACTCTACGGGCCCCTGTGATGTTGAATTCTGGCCTACATACCCCAAAATCAACAGGGTTCTTCAAGTCTATCACAGCAACCATCCAAAGAAGTGTTAGGCTCTAGGTAAAATAGAACTCCAGTTAGTGAGAGGAAACCATTTTCACTCATTGGGCCTTGTGACCTTGACCTTTGACCGACTGACCCCAAAATCAATAGGAGTCCTCTAATCAATAAGGACATCCATCGTATGAAGTTTGAAGGCTCTGGGTGAAATAGAACCCATGTTATTGAGTGGAAATGGTTTTCACTCTTCAGGCCCCTGTGACCTTGACCTTTGACCTACTAACCCCAAAATGAATAGGGTTCTTCTACTCAATAAGGGCTATTACCCTATTTAGTTTGAATGCTCTGGCGGTACTCCAGTTATTGACCCGAAACGGTTTCACTCTTTGGGGCCCCTGTGACCTTGACCTTTGACCTACTGACCCCGAAATCAATAGGAGTCCTCTACTCAATAAGGACATCCATCGTATGGTTTGAAGGCTCTGGGTGAAATAGAACTCCTGTTATTGAGCGGAAACGGTTTTCACTGTCAGGAATGATTTTAATTGATTATATACATATATATAAATATACATAAATCATAAATTCATGTATAATAATTGTATTAATTAGGTTGAAGTTGTTTTAATCACACAGATTGATTCACTGACAATTTTGCTTGACATTGATAATGTCATTTTGTGAAAGTTTAACATTTAGTGAATTTGTGATTTTAAGACGTTTTGAAGACGTTTTGGTCTTATGTAAAATTGTATCATAGCTTGTAACCATTGTGTTGTTAAATATAAGGTAAATATAAAGGGGTCGGTTTCAAGTTTTAGAACAAGAAATTGTTTAAATGCAACCAAGACGTTGTGTAAATACAACACTGGCTGGCTAAAGATAGTTAGCGAGGCCAACTGGCTGGCTTAAAGTAGTTAGCGAGGCCAATATTTTTGCTACCAAAAGGTTTCCGCGTTCTCTGTGTGAGCTTGCTCCTCAGAGAGGTTACTTAGTACGTAGTACAATTATAGTGTTGTAACCTTAGTACGTAGTACAATTATAGTGTTGTAACACAAAGGCAGAATCAGATATACAGTGTACGGTTCCTTCCACTACACTACTGCCGTAGTCTCTTATGAAGCCCAGCTTCTCTGAGAAGGCAGCATAGATTGAACAATCTGTTATCAAGATTCATAGAGTCTATAGGAGTTGGAACTCCATACGGCTAGGACTTCATAGTCCCAACATAATTGTAGTGGCTTACGTCCACAGAGTTGAAACTGCTCGATAGATAGTCCATAGAAAGTTGTGGCTTATAAAGAAACTTGTTGAGGCCAAAACGTCTGTGATCAACTCTAATTAGTTTCCAATAAAAATCATTGTAAATCACATAGCTCAACATTTCATTTCAATCATATAAGCAAAGTAGCTTGAGAAAAATTACTATATAGTTGGTATATCAACCACAGTCTAAGGCATCGCAACCTTGTTAACAAACCCTTTTATATTGTTCAAGGCTATAGGATTGAAGAGTCTTTGATAAAGACATAGGTTCTCTCGGTAGCTCTTGACATTCACTCTTCAGGCCCCTGTGACCTTGACCTTTGACCTACTGACCCCAAAATCAATAGGGTTCTTCTACTCAATAAGGGCTTTCACCCTATGAAGTTTGAATGCTCTGGGTCAAACGGTACTCGAGTTATTGAGTGGAAACGGTTTTCACTCTTCGGGCCCCTGTAAGGGCCATCACCCTGTGAAGTTTGAATGCTCTGTGTCAAACAGTACTCCAGTTATTGAGCAGAAACGAAGTGTGACAGACGGACAGATGGACAGTCGGACAGGGCAAAAACAATATGTCTCCCCCAGAGGGGGGGAGACATAATGATCAGGCTTCCAAGATCATACATGTACCTACTGTACCAGGTCACAATATCATATTGAAAGTACAAGGTCACAAGATCATACTTAATATCTGTAGTCACTAGATCACACTTATTCTACTAGGTCATAAGATCAGATTTTATACACAGGGTCACAAATTTATACTTATTCTACTAGGTCATAAGATCACACTCAATATCAAGGGTCACAAATTCATAC
The DNA here is from genome assembly GCA_038501625.1 of Corbicula japonica. Taxonomy (NCBI): domain Eukaryota; kingdom Metazoa; phylum Mollusca; class Bivalvia; order Venerida; family Cyrenidae; genus Corbicula; species Corbicula japonica. The sequence continues at coordinate 23,163 of JAZAYU010000208.1, forward strand.
TTTCTGTATAAGGTCACAAGATCACACTTAATGTACAGGGTCACAAATTCATACTTTCTGTACAAGGTCACAAGATCATACTTAATGTACAGGGTCACAAATTCATACTTTCTGTATAAGGTCACAAGATCACACTTAATGTACAGGGTCACAAATTCATACTTTCTGTACAAGGTCACAAGATCATACTTAATATCCACAGTCAACAGATAAAGAGAATCTATCATTGGTATTCGGCGAAGATCAAGGTATCTCAACCCGAGGGTAATGCTTTCCAGACGGAAACGAGGCTGTGCCGAGTTTCCGTCTGGAAAGCATTGCCCGAGGGTTGGGATACCGCGATATTCGCCGAATACCAATGATTGATTATTTTTCTCACTTACTTCTTGAAGATTTAAATAAAATTCTTTAAAATTAAAAAAAAACGCAAGAATTTTAGAGAACTATTTCTTTTGCGTAACTTCCAGTAGGAACGGTAAATCAGCCACGAATACACTGTCCTGTCAAATTTTATCACCCCTAACATGTAGGCCTTAAACAATATCGTTACAAAATTTAATAAAAGAAAGGAAAAGAATCGTTTTTTCATTGGATGAAAACAGCTGGTTCATCCGTTGAAAACGGATAACAGATCTGCGATTTTTAAGGTCATTCGTGATTTCGTCACAATTCAAAATTTAAAAAAATGAATTGTACATACCAGTTGAAATATCCCGATTAAACAGTAGTATATTTCCTATTTTATTTTCCATTCACTTTGTTCATAGATCCTGATGTTTAACGAAGCTCGCAACAGCGGTATAAGAATGAAACACTCTAAAAAAGTAGCATTTTCACACTCATACCACGATAAACACTTCCAAGTTCCATTGTTGAGAATTTAGCAACCTCCGAGTGTATCCTTTCCAAATGATTTTTGAAATAAATCCTGATAAAACAAAATCAACAGCTTGCTCTGTTTGAAATAGTAAACATTCGTTAAATTACGTCACATAATAAACTTAAATGACGTAGCAATAAGCATGATGACGTAGTCTAAATCAATAATGAAAGTGCTCAATTAATACGGTGCGCAATAATACGAAAGTACGCGAGCACGCGGAGTGTTAGATAAGCCCATGTGAAAAAGGAAATCTCACACGGCTAAAAATAGAGATTTTTCTGTCTAGTAAGTGAGAAAATATTTATTATACTGGGTCAAAAGATCACACATAATATACAAGGTCACAAAATCACAAATTTTTTTGTACAAGGTCACAAGATTAAACATAATGTCCAGGGTTGCCGGATCATAGCTATTCTACTAGGTCATATGATAACACTTATGGTAAAAGGTCACATGATAATACCCAATGTATGAGGCAACAATATATATGGAATATTATATCAGTATGCATTCTGTAGGTTCGTATCATTCAAGTTGTGTATGTAAACAATATCACACGAGACCGAAATACATATCACGCAACGAGAAATAATACGAACCTATAGACTGCATACTGTCATCATGTTCCTTTTATTATATACCCTTCTCTTTCAAAATAAATTTAAATAAACATAACAAAATTTTAGTCAAGAACGTGGTTTCCAAAATAGTAGAAAGTAGAAATAAAAATAGTAATGGGATAGTAAATTTATAAATGGCATAGAAAATTTATGATTGGCGTAAAAATACGGCACTATGCTAAAATTGTTCATGGGTATATAATAAAATACTTATTTTTGAAATTTATTAGATTAATCATAAGTATCATTCTCTTACAGATATTTCTTACATTGAAAACAATGTGAATACTGGCATCTAAGTTATAAAAATGGTCAAAAGATTACTCAAAGAAATAAGATAAAATTTTCAGTACCAAATTTCTATGGGTATCTAAGATTTGTGACTTTAAGAGTAACATACATGAACACTTAATCATACTAAAAGAAAACAAAACTGAAAGTAACCTGTACTAGTTATAAATGACTGAACAGTGCCCAGGGAGCACGAGCCGGTGCCGGACACTTGTACAGCAAAGGAGTAGACCTCACAGGCCCTCAGCTGTGTTATCGTTGTAGAGTTTGTTGTTGTCTGCACTGACTGAGCCTCTTTAGAAACCTTGTGGGCATACATCACAGTCGGATCATAAGAATAGTACACTGTGAAATTCTGAAACCACAGCAAATCTTCTAGTTAGAAGTATTTGACAATTCCACACCGTTATAATACAACTGGGTAAACATTTGTTCAGGATACTCCGTTTCCTTTCATTTTAATACTTAGGGTTCCTGACTCTGGAAGGATATAAGGATTATATTTGTTTGTGTGTTTATTTAGATGTAAATTTTATCCTAAATATACAAGTTCAACATATCAATGCTCTGATATAAGTGGCTTAGTGTTGCGACTGCTAGGTCGATTCCAAGTCTGAGCCTTTATCAATCATGGGGTAAATCAATAATATGTTTGCAGCATAGAATACCTCTGATGGATCGGCTCCAGCTGGCATGCTCCAGGTAATTTTCACGCTTGTTGGTTCCACCAGATCAGCTGTGATGTCGGTAGGCTTTAGCAAGGCCCCTGAATTTGAACAAAAGTCAGAATGTTGGGTTATCTTGAAATAAATTGGATGAGAAATTTTTGTATGAAACTTCTTAAGAATCTTTTTGAATCTTTTGTTCCATGTTCACCGCAATATGCATACCATCGTTAAGGATGGTCAAAATTGTACTGTTTATTGGTGTAAGTATTGAGTTGCGCTCAACCCGGGGCTAGGCGGCGTGGGCAGTAATATGCATTTCCATTACTCCCCATAAACAGGCTCAAACTGAGTCTGCTATATTTTCATATTTGTCATGTTTGTCGGCTTTCAAGTTCCCTTTTCATCTATTGTAAACAAAGAATTGACATTGGCAGAGTTAATTTGACAAACTTCAGTCTCAGTTTACTGGTATCCAATCTTTTTACTGAAACTGGTCTTCCATCTAAGGTTACTTGTCTCCAGTGTCAGGTTACTGGTCTCTAGTCTCAGGTTACTGGTCTCTGGTTTTGGTCTCCAGTCTCAGGTTACTGGTCTAAGGTTATTGGTCCACAATCAGGTTATTGGTCTCAGCCTCAGGTGACTGGTCTCCAGTTTATGGCACCCAGTCTCCTGTCTCCCTGTGTTAGGTTACTGGTATTCGGTCTGAGGAAACTGGTTTCCAGCATAAGCTTATTGGTCTTAGCTATTGGTCTCTGGTCTCCATTTTATGGTCTCCCGTGTTGTGTTATTGGTCTCTAGTCTGAGGTAACTGGTACAAAGTCTCAGGTTACTGATCCCTTGTCTTAGGTTACCGGTCCCTTGTCTTAGGTTACTGGTCCCTTGTCTTAGGTCACTGATCCCTTGTCTTTGGTTACTGGTCCCCACCCTCAGGTTCAGGTCTCCAGGTTTTGGTTACTGGGTTCTAGTCTCAGATTACTGAACTGTTTATTACCATATATAATGTTGAGGTTCTTACAATAAATTGACTCCTTAATAAACTGACTGAACAAACGTCTTACCATTGGTTAGCACAGATTTAGAAATTGGAATTCCCCTTGTGGTTGATGTAACTGTCCCACTGGTGGTTGAGGCCAATGGTGTCACTTGAAATTCATAACGTGTTCCAGCACATAGTTGATCCACTGAAACAAGACACAATGATAATATGGTTTTAAGAGTTGGTAATCCTTCTTTTTCATAATTCCTGAATATCACCAAAGCAATTAAAACTTTATCAAATGTGCTTTATTAATATGACTGATGTACAAAAATTTACAATATTTTAGTCTGAACATTTTTCTGCTTGGTTGCACATCAAAGCCAAAACCACCCACCTAGCTAACACAAAACCACCTGCATAGTCCACCAAGCTAACACAAAACCACCCACCTAGTTAACACAAAACCACCTGCATAGTCCACCAAGCTAACACAAAACCACCCACCTAGCTAACACAAAACCACCTGCTTAGTCAATTGAGCTAACTTAAAACCACCCGCCTAGCTAACACAAAACCACCTCCATAGTCCATTGAGCTAACTTTAAACCATCCGCCTAGCTAAAACACAAAACCACCTGCCTAGCTACTTCTAACACAAAACTACCTGCCTAGCTAAAACACAAAAACACCTGCCTAGCTAATATAAAACACCTGCCTAGCTACTATAAAACCACCTGCCTAGCTACTATAAAACCACCTTCCTAGCTACTATACTAGAAATGTGTCCAAAGGACACGGATGCGCCCGCTATGGGTTTTTCATAAAGCTCCCAGCAGTAGTGTAGGACAAGTTGTGTTCACGAGATATATTCCTATTACAAGAAAATTCTATTGTTAGTAACAGTGACCTTGACCTTGGATCTACAGGCATGGGTTTTGTTCCGACACACCACCCTGTCATGGTGAACATTTGTGTCAAGTTATTTTGAAATCCCTCCATTCATAACAAAGTTACAGCCTGGAGAAGAAAATTCTATTTTTAGTAACATTGACCTTGACCTTGGACCTACAGGCTTGGGAATGTATGTGACACACAGTCTTAATATGGTGATCAATTAAACCAAGTTATTTAAAAATCCAATAACAAATAACAAAGTTACAGAGCCGATACAATTTTGCAAGAAATTTCTATTTTTAGTAACAGTGACCTTGACCTTGGACCTACAGGCATGGGTGTTGTATGCGACACACCACCTTGTCTTGGTGAACATTTGTGCCAAGTTATTTTGAAATCCCTCCATTCATAACAAAGTTAAGGGCCAAGTGTATATTTTGCTTAACACAAAATGTAAGTGAAGAAGGGGCATAATTTGAAAAAATATTGGAAGCAGGGTTATGGGTCTTGTTGGTTATGATGTAGATTTTGATGGTGAAAATATATTTTAAGTTTCAAGGCAATATCTCAAGTAGTTTTAAAGTTATGGGCAAAATGCATATTTTGCTTAACACAAAATATAAGAATAAAACTAATGTAAATGAAATTATCAAAGGGCCATAACTTTTTAACAGAACATGTAAGAGCAAAACCCCACCTTTATGCACAACAACATATCAGGCCAAGCATTGTGGTAAAGTTTCATTAAATTCCCACCAGTAGTGTAGGAGGAGTTGCGTTCACAAGATATATTCCTATTAAAACTAATGTAAATGGAAGTATCAAAGGGCCATAACTTCTGAACGGAACATGTAAGAGCAAAACCCCACCTTCATGCACAACTACATATCAAGCCAAGCATTGTGGTAAAGTTTCATTAAATTCCCACCAGTAGTGTAGGAGGAGTTGCGTTCACGAGATATATTCCTATTAAAACTAATGTAAATGGAAGTATCAAAGGGCCATAACTTCTGAATGGAACATGTAAGAGCGAAACCCCACCTTCATGCACAACTACATATCAAGCCAAGCATTGTGGTAAAGTTTCATTAAATTCCCACCAGTAGTTTAGGAGAAGTTGCGTTCACAAGATATATTCCTATTAAAACTAATGTAAATGGAAGTATCAAAGGGCCATAACTTCTGAACGGAACATGTAAGAGCGAAACCCCACCTTCATGCACAACTACATATCAAGCCAAGCATTGTGGTAAAGTTTCATTAAATTCCCACCAGTAGTTTAGGAGGAGTTGCGTTCACGAGAATATCGGACGGACGGACGGATGGATGGACGGACGAACGGACGGACGGACGGACGGACAGGAGCAACTCTTAATGCCCGTCGCCATTTCATGGCGGGGGCATAAAAACCACCTGCCTAGCTACTATAAAACCACCTGCCTAGCTAACATAAAACCACCTGCCTAGCTTCTATAAAACCACGTGCCTAGCTAATATAAAACCACCTGCCTAGGTACTATAAAACCCCTTGCCTAGCTAACACAAAACCACCTGCCTAGCTACTATTAAACACCCTGCCTAGCTAATAGTCCATTGAGCTAACTTTAAACCATCCGCCTAGCTAAAACACAAAACCACCTGCCTAGCTACTTCTAACACAAAACCACCTGCCTAGCTAATACAAAACCACCTGCCTAGCTACTTCTAACACAAAACCACCTGCCTAGCTAATATAAAATCACCTGCCTAGCTAATATAAAACCACTTGCCTAGCTACAATAAAACCACCTGCCTAGCTACTATAAAACCACCTGCCTAGCTACAGTAAAACCCCTCATTACGGACACTCAGTATTACGGACACCCCGGTATTACGGACGATTTTTTAAAGAACGGACATTTTTTCTTCTTTGAATATGTAGTAAATAACTCACTAATACGGGCACCCCGCTATTCCGGTATTACGGACAACGGACGCAGTACGAAATTAATTTCATAACACATTTTAGCCCCGCTATTACGGACAATCGAATCTGGTAACGTTCCACTTTTTGACTGTTTCACGACATCAGTTTACGACATCGGTTTGCGACATACGACCGCTAAACGTATTATTAATTAGACTCATTTACGGTAATAGGTAAAGTTGCAAATTGCAATCAAAATAGACCTGTCAAACTGTGATTTACACGTTTGACTGGGGTACCTAATTGAGGAAGTGGGAATTTCAATTAGCAGTTTAAGATTATTGCACCTTTTAGTCAATTGGGCTATAATTGGCAGGTTTCGGCAATGAAAAGATTCGCTACTGATCGATTTGATTGGATATTTTTGTTTTTGTATGTAAATCAGCGAATAGTTTGATCGGTATGTTTCAAACATTACATGCAAGATAAAACAAATAAAAATTTCTTTCATCTCACTCCATTATGGAGAACAGTAAAACAGGCCAGAAAGTAGAATTGACTCTACAAAGGAAATTAAAATTAAGTATTAGTCTGACAAACAAGGCAAAAGCCAAACAAATAAGTAAATTTACATATTTTGTCTGATTTATTGCATTATACTAGATTAAAGGGCAAATTAACACACATTAGGCTGTTAAATCAACGATATATTAATGATGTCGAACCGAAGATGTAACGGAATGTGGCCGGTGATTCAAACCCACTATTAAGGACACCCCGCTATTAAGGACACTTTCCCTCAGTCCCTTAGGTGTCCGTAATAGAGGGGTTTTACTGTACTATAAAACCACCTGCCTAGCTAATATAAAACCAACCAGCTAATGTAAAACCAACCAGCTAATGTAAAACTAACCAGCTAATATAAAACCAACCAGCTAGCTTACACAAAACTAACCAGCTAGCTTACACAAAACTAACAACCTAGCTTACACAAAACTAACTGCCTAGCTAACATAAAACTAAGCATCCTGCTAACACAAAACTCACAACCTAAACTAGCTAACACAAAACTAACTGCATAGTTAACATTAGGCATTTCAATGATGTTAAGTCTTCTACCACTGACAGATAGGTGTGTCATCAAATCAAACACTAACATGTTGTTGTTTGGTAAAGGGAGTATGACTGTACTGTGTTTACCTAGCAGGAAAATTGTTGTTTTGTTCAGGTTGACAATCTGCTTAGTATCCAGCTGGTCATAATACTCCAGGAGATAACCCTTTATCAACTCCTGGTGTGTAGATGGCGCTGTCCAGCTCACATTTACTGCATGGTTACCGACTGGCTTACACATGAGATTATCCACTTGGGCGGAGATGGCATCGCTAAATGTGACATTGATTGTACTGGAATTTTTGCCTTCCCCTGCACTTGTTACAGCTGCCACCTAGTCATGGAAGACAGAGAAAATTGTACTTGAGGCATGTAGCAAATGTCTGATTAAATCAACAAGACACAAGGGGGTTAAATGGGGTTGCTCAAATCACTTATTTTCATTAAGGTTTTGCCCAGAGAGTTGGAAATTATCATGTAAATGTAACTAACCTAAGACTACCCCAAAAGAACCCCATGTCTGGAAATCTTGTATCAGACCTATAAGGCATGATGATTAATAAAGCTTCTTTCAAAAACATACTTAACCAGATTAAAGAGTTACTGTTATCCAATATAAGAGATATGATGTAAAACATATCTCCTTGCTAGTTGACTTGTAACCATGCCTCATTAAAATAAATTGCTGTGGCAAATAAACCCATAAGAATCAAATTAAAAGGATATTTTTAGTAAGAAATATGTGTCACGTAAAATTATATAGACCTTAAAAAAGTATATAATAAAATTTAAAAGTTCTGTTACTTGCCTTGATATAGTATATTTGTCCTGCCTCAAATTTTTCACCCTGAACTCCATCAACAATCTGGGGTGGTAGTTTTGTATGTATCCGAGAGCTGAAGACATCTTTTGTCTTCCCAATGTATACCTTAAAGATATTTTATACACAATGTATTAACAAAACATACTACAGAAATTATTAATGCTGCATGGTTGAAGCAAGTGAATCAAATGGGTAGATTCATGTAGGTTTAATATATTGACCTAAAAATAACTGATTTTGAAAGATGAGAAAAGAAGATAACATTTCCATCCAAACAAAATAAATAATAATGTCAAATGAGTTTTATAACTTGAAAATGTTGTTAAATGTGCAATTCGTAGCAAATTTCCAACTTATTCTGGTAATTTTTATGGGGCACCTCGACCAAAATAAATTTTAAACTATTAGTGGTATTGAATGTTGTTGAATTCCTGGTCTTATTTTGATGGTAGTTGAGAGCAGTTCCCACATTGAAAACTTCAATAATGCTCTGAAATTGATAAAACTAGATGTTTCTGCCAACTTATTCACATTTTAGGCAATAATAAACACGACACTTTACTGAACTGATATCCCTGACAAAGAACAAAAGGGATTTACGAAGATAGATAAGAATTTTACAGCATGGGCAATAGTGTAGAACCAGATCAGCTGGCACAACTAACCTGTCTGATCAGGATTAACACTGTTAGCCTTTTGATTCATTATTTCATTTCTGACCAAAAGGTGAACAGTTTTGATCCAAATCAGAGAGCATGCAGAAAAAACCCATATATATGGAATAGAGGGTTAAATAAGTGAATTACCCAATAGTCAGTGATGGTTCCTTTGAAGACTCTAGGGTCCTTCCAGGACACCTGTAGTGTGCTCGAGTCCTCACTGACCTTTGCTGACACTTCCTCAGGAGGATCTGGTACTGAAATAATATGTGATAATCAAAATATACCACAAGGTAAGCGGATCATCTGAAGATCAGAGACTGAAATTACGAGATAAATCAAAACATAAAACAAGATTTTTCCATCTTCACCTCACACTCATTCAAGATGCTGATTGACACCATGTACACGTCACCTCTGACGGTATCCCAGTATTGCAAAGGTATTTAATGTGTGTTTAAAGTTTAAAGTTATTTTGTTTAGAAGTAGATCCTGCCAACTTCCAACAAATTCAGTAAAACCCCTCTTTTATTCCCACCTCTGTGACTGAACAAAAGTGTTCTAAATAGTGGGGTGGTCTTAATTTTGGGGTAGAAACTAGTGCAAAACTGTTAAAAGGGATGTGAAATAGTGGACCAGGTATTTTTATCAAGTTGGTCTTAATAACAAGGTGGTTTTAATAATGAGGGGTTTTACTGCAATGGATTGAGCCACATAAAAATTGTGTCAAGATAATCTATACTGGATACTGAATAAATACAGTAGAATCCACAAAATTGGATCAGCTACAAGAATATATCAGCAAATAGGATACAATTTTCGAACACAAAACCATTTGTTATATACTTATTTTAATCGGCTATTGAGATATCGGATAAAAGAAAATATCGCCAAATCAAATAGAAAATTTGCAAATTTTCTTGTCAAATTTGATTGAAATCTAATATTTCATCGCATGTTTACAGGAAATGACACTGGAAGTACCGTTTATCATCTGTATGGAAGGTAATGACACCCTTATTAGTTGTCTATTGTCTGGTGTTAAATCCTATTAAGTTTTCTCAACAGCGATGAACAAAAACAGTGAAGCCTCACGGGAAACAAACTGTAACCTGTCACATCTTTTAATCAACTTATTCGATCAGGCATTAAATAATCTGTTACAAATACACAGCAACCTTGGCCAATCCGTTATCAAGTCGTTATCGGTACATGTACTTACAATAATCCATGTTCAAATTCCATTGTCTTTTTTTAATTATCACATAATCGGCACAATTCAAAAAGAAACAAAAAGTAATATCGCAAAAATGTTTTAAAAACACTCACAGTTCATTTATGTACATTTTCTATGATCTGCCTTCCTGTTAATTTCATACAGAGGTTGAATTTGATTGACAGACAGTATGGAGGAAAACATCCATACCAACCGTCAATCAAATTGAACTTCAAAGACGTTGACTGTGTTGATTATTCAGCTTTGCTATTTGATTGTAAATGTCAAGGTGTCATAATATTATTTGAAATTTCGATTTTGTTGCAGTACATGACAGCAAGGACTTTTAATCAATTAATAAACATATGAATAATGCATATTTATCACTAGTATTGTCCATGACATGATCTACCTGACTTCCCTCGTCAACAAATATATGCAAATTTAATGATGAATATGATTACTGGCAAATTGAATACTACGGGAAATAAGAATTATTTTGCTGACAATTTGTGTATTCTATTGTCAGGAGACTACTGTAAAGTTTTAAAAGTACACCCTGTGCACTCACCTCCTAAACAAACACAACAAACATTAAAAATGTCACCACACATTAACTTTTGATGTCTAACACAAGTTTTAAGTTTCCAGACAGTATCTTGAAAACAGTAAAAGTAACTTGTATCACAAGATTGTTAGGAACCAGTCCCCATTCACATATAATGCACTGAGCTAAGGAAAATATGTCTGACAACTAGAATATTGGTGTTAACTAAAGTTGCCAACAGATCAACAACCCACAGACAATGACTCCTATATACCCCTTCAAATTCTGTGTGGGCAAGACAACTTACATCTTTTCAAATAACTCACATCTTTTCCATGACAGTGTCAACTTGTTAACCTCTCACTAAGATAGTCATTTTAAACCCTCACTTAGTTAATCAAGTAAACAACATATTATTACAACTAGAATTATCACTGAAAGTGATTAAATACCCCCACATGTGTGCTTGATACTTGAACTGGGAATTCATAGAATCAATGTGTGCCAAAAAATGTTAAAATATGTGAAGCCTTTCATTAGAAATCATACAGAAACCATTTTTTCTATTTTTAGTAACAATGAACAGTGACCTTGACCCCACCTGAGGCCCATTTTCAATACCAAGTTTCGTCTTCACAGACACTACCTATATAGCAATTTTCACCACAATATCTCATTCCGAACTACAGTTATTGAGCATGTATGGAAATGAAGTTTTGAAGTTAAAATAACAGTGACCTCGACCTTGAACCCACAGGCCCCAAAAGTCAAACCTAACCTGTATCTTGTAATGTTACATATGTGTCCCAAAAAATAATTAAATCTATGAAGTATTTCATTAGTTATCGCCAAGAAACAGCTTTTCTATTTTAAGTCACAGTGACCTTGACATTGATCACACATGCCTGAAAGTCGAACTCAACCTGTATCTTCTGATGTTACATCTATGTCCCAAAAAAGGATTTAATCTGTGAAGCATTTCATGAGTTATCATCTGGAAACCATTTTTCTATTTTTAGCAACACTGACCTTGACACTGACCCCACAAGCCCCAAAGTTGAAACTGACCTGTATCTTGTGATGTTATACCTGTGTACCAAACAGTTTTAAAATATTTGATGCCTTTCAGGAGTTATCGTCTGGAAAGCATTTTTCTATTTTTAGTAACAGTTACCTTGACACTGACCCCACCAGCCCCAAAATCGAACTTGACCTGTATCTTTTGATGTTACACCTGTGTACCAAAAATTTTTTAAATCTGTCAAGCCTTTCATGAGTTATCATCTGGAAACGAAGAATCCGACCGACCGACAGACAGACCGACAAGCTCACTCCTATATACCCCCTCAAACTTTGTTTGTGGGGACATAATTAATGTAAGAGATGTGTAACCTACCGTCATCTGAAGTGGTAACAGTGATGACTTGGTATTTCTGCAGTTTGTTCATGCTCAGCTTAGCATAGATGGTGATGAAGTATGTGGTTGCAGGATGCAGGTTTGTCAGGGAGTAGTTGTTAGCAACAGCAGCGGTCAGGTTGCTGATGTTGTTGTAGGAATACACCTGATTGATGTAGCTCCTGAAACACCAATGTCTGCATTGTCAAAACTTCAAATAAGAGATTGTACAATAACATCTTTAAAATCAATAGTAATAAACAGCAGAACTTTGTCCAAAACCTGTGGGAGTTTATAGCAGACAATGGGATGTTTACTTTCTATTGAAAGAAAATTGTTGGAACAAACACACAAGATTTTTAATTCCTGCAAATTACTGTAATTTATGAAAACAAAACCTTTTTTTTTAAAGTCAGAAATTCATCGAAATTGAAGTTATAACATCCATAACTCAACCGGAACAGCTTTCCTGTATGTAGGCTGGTCAGTTGCAATCATTCAGCAATGTCTGACTTATTTATCAGAAAAGCATTCTATTCCACACAACAACCCTAACTAATGTAAATATAACATACAGTGACAGCATGTAATGTGGAGCAGAAACTTGGTGAACTAGATAGGAGGGTATATAAGTAGCTTATTTCATTCAGTGGTAACATGTAATGTTAAACAGAAACTTGGTGAACTAGATAGGAGGGTATATAAGTAGCTTATTTCATTCAGTGGCAACATGCTATGTTAAACAGAAACTTCGTGAACTAGAAAGGAGGGTATATAAGTAGCTTATTTTATTCAGTGGCAACATGCAATGTTAAACAGAAACTTGGTGAACTAGATAGGAGGGTATATAAGTAGCTTACTTCATTCAGTGGTAACATGCAATGTTAAACAGAAACTTGGTGAACTACTCACAGATATGACAGTATATAAGTGGCATTTTTCTGGGAGACTGTGGACCAGCTCAATGTAGCACTTGATGCTTGCATCTTAGCATTCACAGTGTTCACATCAGGAATACCGTCTAAAATACAGCAGGTAAAATACAGCAGTTAATTTTTTTTTTTTATTCAGTTTTTTTTATCAATTCCAAATAACATATCAAATTACAATATGAAATATTGGGTAACCTGTTACATCAGTTAATTTTTGTAGTTAAATATAATCTTTAAAAAAATCACAAAATAAACAAAGGCAATAGGGGGTGAAGAATCATAAAACACCAATTTCTAATTCATAATTAAGCTACTTACATTCTAACCAACAACTTGGTGTAAGAATAGTCAAATACAAGTAAGTTGATATTTCTTGTCCTATACAATCATAAGCAACAGTAAGCTCTTGTGTGATCAGTGTATACCCATGTCAACCTGATCGTCTGAGCAGTGTGATCAGTGTATACCCATGTCAACCTGATCGTCTGAGCAGTGTGATCAGTGTATACCCATGTCAACCTGATCGTCTGAGCAGTGTGATCAGTGTATACCCATGTCAACCTGATCGTCTGAGCAGTGTGATCAGTGTATACCCATGTCAACCTGATCGTCTGAGCAGTGTGATCAGTGTATACCCATGTCAACCTGATCGTCTGAGCAGTGTGATCAGTGTATACCCATGTCAACCTGATCGTCTGAGCAGTGTGATCAGTGTATACCCATGTCAACCTGATCGTCTGAGCAGTGTGATCAGTGTATACCCATGTCAACCTGATCGTCTGAGCAGTGTGATCAGTGTATACCCATGTCAACCTGATCGTCTGAGCAGTGTGATCAGTGTATACCCATGTCAACCTGATCGTCTGAGCAGTGTGATCAGTGTATACCCATGTCAACCTGATCGTCAGTGTATACCCATGTCAACCTGATCGTCTGAGCAGTGTGATCAGTGTATACCCATGTCAACCTGATCGTCTGAGCAGTGTGATCAGTGTATACCCATGTCAACCTGATCGTCTGAGCAGTGTGATCAGTGTATACCCATGTCAACCTGATCGTCTGAGCAGTGTGATCAGTATCTACACTTTACCCTTTTGAAATAAATTGAAGATTTTTTACAAAGAAGCTAACAGTGTAGATCCAGGTAAGACAGCTAAGCTGATCTGGATCTTCACTAGTCACACAAGTGATATTTTAAGCCGTATCCATGAATTAGAGACTGATTTCCGTATAATGGTTCGTATATGCATTATCATTACAATGCACAATGAGTGTTCTGGTAAGTGAGCAAGTAGCCATCGACTTACCAATGGAAGAATAACCAATTCTCATTTGGACTAACTAAAGCAGGCTGGCTGAACATGAGCAAGTAGACGTGGACTAACTAAAGCAGGCTGGCTGAACATGAGCAAGTAGTGGTGCACTTACCGAAGCAGGCCGCCTGATTCTCGTCACTGCTATGTTGACACTGAGGTTTGCCATCACACACGAATATATATGGCAGACATTTCTTTTCATACTGACACGAGAAGTAATTCTCACTGCACTTGTTTATACTTGGTAATAAATCTGTAATTATAGTTCATCAATAAGTTCATCTCTTAGTTTCTGAAGTCAGGCTAGATAAATTTTTGTAAGAAGTAATATGTATTAAGAGTTTATGTTATACATATGAGTTCCATCATTTCTGCATCTTATAAAACTTGACTTGGATTACAGTAATTAATAATAATTTAACTCAATACTGGAATATTATAAGGATCATGTCTTTGAAAGTATGCAATTTGTATTTCTACAAAACTGGAATACATCAATGAAGCTGTAAGCAAACAACAAAAATGAAAACTTCTAATTGCAACATTTAGGTTCTGATTCTTATAGTCAGAAATCGAACAGCCAACAGCCCTATAGATAGACAGACAAACACATTTAATGCTTTATTCCATGGATATGCTTTAAAAAAAATGGGTGACTAGTGTAGATCCAGATCACCAGCACATCCATGCAATCTAATCATGATCTAGACTGTTCACTTTTAGATTTATTATGTTATTTCTAAACAATATGCGACCAGTGCAGATCCAGAACAGACAGCATGGATATGGTGGCTGATCTAGATTTACACTAGTTGCACACACATTAAAACAGATAAATATGGAGTAACAGATTAACTTGGCATAATATTAGTTAGTAGTGTAAAATACCAGATGATTTATTGCAGCCTAATTCATCACTGCCATCAGCACAGTGGTACGTCTCATCACAGACAAACTTCTTGAGAATACATCCCTGAGAGTTTCTACACCGGAAATACTTGCTCTGATCACAAGTGCTACCTGAATAACAAACATATAATACATGTGTTTACATAAATAAACCATGTGAGATGCACATGTCTATACACCTACAAATCAAACTTATCCATTTAACCATTTTGCAAAAGCCACAAATAATATTTTCGCACGGGCATAAATTTGCACAATTGTATTTTTATTGCACGGCATATTATAACACTGTGTAATTTTCCTGGGGTTTAAATATGTGCATTAACCCCATAGTGAAGAGCGCAAAAATAAAACTTGCTCAAAATACAACACCACAATATTGTAATATCATATGTTTTTGTTACTATTTGTAATAAAGTCAGTTAAATTTCAATCATCAAACTATCATAATTTAAAGCACAGTGCTTTAATATAATTCACAGAATGAAAATGAGTACTCAAATATTCTATTATCTCTCGGGGCTACAACTCTCTGAATATATAACATATTCATTGCATTATTATATTATTTAAATTAGTTATTGTTTGTAATGTTTAAATTCAACTACCTGTGTAAACTGATATCACTTACTTTTATTAGTCTAAGAATGAAATTTCAAACAATCAATTAAAAAAATTCATATTAACCCATTACTCCATATAAACACATTTAATCGCATGTGTGAACAGTGAAGTTCCAGATCAGCCAACATAATTTCTGTCTGATAAGCATCTGTACTGATTGTTTTTATGGTCTGAAATAACCTAATCAATCAAAAACTGAACAGTGCAGAACCTGTAAGAGGCACGGATTTACTGTCTGATCTGGATCAACACTGTTCGCCCATGCAATAAAGGTGTAACTATGGGGTAAAGGTTTAAATGTGACAAGCAATGAGAAAATAGGACTTATGTCCAATGTGACCAGAGTAAACCCTGAGCAGCATATGCTTAAGCACAGTGAGATGTGTTTCTCCACTGTTTGCCATTCGGTAAGAGAAGCACTCTTTAACAAATCTGTAAAACAGTTTAACTTAAGCCCCATTATTTTCATGATGCAACACAAATAAATAGGTACCAGGACAGTTGAGTTCATCTTCTCCGCGATCACAGTCACGAATACCGTCACAGCGGGCTGCCATATAAATACATCTCTTCCAGGTGCTGTTGTAGCATTCAAACTGCTGGCTAGGGCATCGTTGTGGACTACCTGTGCTGCCTGTTAGAGAAACCATAACACTTCAGCATTAAAATAATTAGTTTTTATTGAAAACCTTGTTAAAAAGATGTATGGAGAAAAAATTCCCCATCCTCTGGTGGTCAACATTTGTTTAATAAATGTCACTGCTTGAAAGCTTGATTTATGGGTCTTCCATGGAACAATCCTGTAAAGCAGGTTTGAAATATGGCTTACAGACTTCAAGAGTTTTTGGGAAAACAAGTCTTTCACCTGGTGGCCATGTTCTGTTTTGCAAAATGTCCTGGGTTCAACAACTTCTGTAGTGGTTCTACCAAGCAATATTCCTTTAAAATATTTTTGAAATTTGTCTAGCAGATTTTAAGAAGTTATCCCTAGACATGTAGGGAAAACAAGACCAGATCTCTTGTGGCCATGTCCATTCATTTCTGGTTGAACAACTTTGTTATTGTCTTCCAAGGAATGTTCCTTTGAATTATTTCTCACATCTGGGTGGTAATTTTTGAATATTGTTTAAAGAAATTGCTTAAAAGCCCTGTGGCTGGAAGAGGCAGACCCCAGGTTCATAATTTAAAAACATTAGAAAAGGTCAATACACTTAACAACTTTTCTAAGTATACACCTTCGTACCGGGGCATTACTGGCTTGATTTTTGGGCTATTGCCCTAAAACTTTTAATAAACCATGCAATGAATGCTAACTGATTTATTAGTAAAACATTCATTCAAAATGACCGACAACTGCATGCTCAAAATCATTTAGAATACTGACACCCATAGAATACAAATTCACAAAATCAGTTAATAAAGCGGATGTTCAACTTAATAAACGAATTACGCGTACATATAAATGATCATTTGGAACCTAGAAATATGCCATTCTTCTATTTCTGTTAAATTAAATTCATTTCATTATAATCTTAATGTTTTATAACTGTTTATAGCCCAACCCACTTTTGGGGCAAATCAGTTTGAATGCATAAAATGTATTTGAATATCTTTTAGTTTTCCAATATGCCTGTTAAATTCGACCAATTTTTCTAATAAATCAGTTAGTATTTATTGCATTTTTGGAAGTTTTAGAGCGATAGCTCAGTTATCAAGCCAGTAATGCCCCAGTATGAAGGTGTATACTTAGAAGTTGTTAAGTGTACTTAGATGCTTCAGGCTAAATCTGGTTAAAATGTATCCACTTGTTTCAGAGGAGATTGAAGCACACTGTTAAAAGCTGGATGCCAGATGAAGACTGGTCACAAAAGCTCACCATCAGCCTTAGATTCAGGTGGGCTAAAAACTTGTTTTTTTTAAATAAAATTTAAAAAATTTAAAGAAGATTACCACAGTTAGCTTCATCAGAATAATCTCCACAGTCATTATGTCCATTACATTTAAAATACCAAGCGACACATCTACCATTCCTGCAGGAAAACTCTCCTGTCATACATGTGTGGTTCCTTACATCTGAAATGGTTCAGAAATGAAGTTTTTTTTTGCCAAGGCAAAATAAAAAGAAAATTCACTGAGAGCTCTAGAAATGCATAATTGCTCAATGATTACAACAGAACAAGGCAGTCAGAAGGACAGCAATATCCCCTGCCTCATTAGATAAAGTTATCCAATCTGCTCCCCTGAACTAGATAGAAAGGAACAGTGGAAATTGACTTTATCTACTGCTAGTTTAACATGCTGAGATGTTCATGGTCAGAGAATGTTGATTTTCAAAATAAAAGAATAAAACTTGCCATTTTAGCCAGGGTATCCTAAAATTATTTTATACCTATTCTGTGCCATTTATTGACTTAATAATATTTGAAGATTTAAATATAGGAGCATAAGTTAAGATTGCAGTCAACTTGTAATTTTCAAAGGTTTTCTTTCACAGATACTTGTCTCATTACAATACTGGTCAGATAACAGAATTCATGCTGCTATAAAATATGATCAACAAAAGCTATGGCAATCATAACTTTTTAAATCAGATTCAATGATTAACCCTTTCCTCCATATATACGCATCTTTACGCATGTGCAACCAGTGTAGATCCAGATCAGCCAACACATCCGTGCTGTCTGATCAGGATCTGCACTGTTTGCATTTTGGTCAGAAATAACCTAATAAATAAAAAAGTGAACAGTTTAGATCCTGATCAGATGGCACAGATGTGCCAGCTTATCTGGATCTAAGTTGTTCGCCCATGCAATAAAGGTGTATCTATGGAGGAAAGGGTTAAAAAAAGATGTGTCAAAGAACTGACTTACCACAGTTCATTTCATCACTGTTGTCTCCACAGTCATCTATTGTATCACAGTGTAGCCGGGCTGGTAAACATAAACCTGTTGTGGCACACCGAAACTCTACCGCAGGGTTACAGTACACTCTGGTTGTCCAGTCAGTAGTATTAGGTCGAGCTGAAATATATACAAACTGACAAACTATACTATTGAGAACAAGCAATAGTACATCAAAAATACAAAATTTCCATGTGTTGAGAGTACATGGGTGTGAGCTCAAGTTTGGTGGGGCTGGAACTTGGGGTTGGGCTAGGTTTAATGGGTGGATGGGATTAGAAAAGAAATGTGTGCCAAGGTACATGTATTATAAATTTATGACCTTTTCGAAAAGTCCACTTTTATATGCATAAATAGGAAAAGTGCTATGACACTTTGAAAATGATTGGACTAACATTACCATTATAAGATGTAAATTACCCATTATGTTGAATCAATATATGTATAAATACAAAAGTAGTGCTCAATGCATAAAATCAGACACTGAATATATTTGTGTCAATGACTATCAATGTACACATCTTCCTCAAGTACACGATTGTATACAGTTTTGGAAATTATGTTAAGCTATCAATAACATTCCAAATTACACTCAGACAGAACTAATGATGTTATGATTTCCCCAAATGATAAAAAATCACAGAAAATACATAATTTTATTGCAAAAAATGTAATTTGGTAACACTTTTATCTTGCAAACAATATTGCCATGTTGAAGTTGATTCAAGCCATAACTGATTAAAATAATGATTGCCAACTTAAGCTGTAACAATGTGTATTACCTGTAGTTGTATATAAGCAGTTAGCCTCATCAGCCCCGTTAGTGCAATCTTTATCACCGTCACACCACCATGAGGAGTAGACACATCCACCGTCCCCGCAGGATTTCTTCCACGACGGACAAGCTGTACTGCTGCAGTTTGCCTCGTCTGATCCGTCATAACACTGGTTGCTACCATCACATTTATAGATATCCTGAATACAGTGTGGGCTACCTTTCACACACACAAACTCATTCTCTTCACAAACTGTCTCTGAAAATAACATAAAACATTACATATCAACAATCATATTTAGAATCTTAATAATCTGTTATAAAGCCTTTTTAAGTTTAGAAAATCTACTGTAAACAATAAATTGGGAGTAATGATGAAATAGCAAATTGAATCCAAGTGTATATGACCTTTGAACTTTCTTCACTTTGACTGTGGTAGACTGGGTAACTAAATTTCTTACAAACTAAGAAACAACTTAACTACTGTTGCGATTTGTAAGTAACACATGTTGTGTGATGACATCATTGAAATCTGATGCAAATATGACATATACAGTACAAAAACAATTTTCAACACATCCTTCCCAACTTCCCGTCTACACCATTCTCATTCCTAATCCTCCCATCTCTGGAAGTCTCCTCCCTGAACCTACCCTCTCCACCATTCTTTGTCTCAATGACTCAATGCACCACTCTACCATTCCGTTGCTCAATGACTCAACACACCAATCTCAACCATTCCCCTCCCTAACTCACCCCTATTTTTTGCCAAACATTCCCTCTCCATCATTCCCCTTTCCAACCATCCGCTTTAATTCCCTTGTCCCAAGCTTTCCCTTTTAATTAAAAAGAAGAATTACATCAGGGCTGAAGGTTATAAAACTGAGATGGAAACCAGTCTCAAATCTCAAACATCTGATTGGCTGAAATGGCAACCAGTCGGCATTTCAGCCAAACATATGCTTGAGATTTGAGACTACGGTAGTTTCCATTCCCAGTTTTATAACCTTGGGCACTTGTCTACAAAACAGCGTGACGTGAAAGAGCAAAAAGGAACACATTTACCATTAGTTGTGCAATTGTTTTCATCACTGCCATCCGGACAATCAGTATCAAAATCACACCTCCAGTTCTTGTTAATACAATGGCCGTCGTCACATGAGAACTTGTCAGCAGCACACGTAGGGTAAGCTGAAAACATGGAATTATTATTTCTGGGCTGAAGGTTACAAAACTGGGATTGGAAACCAGTCTCAAGCATCTAATATGCTGAAATGGGGACCAGTCCCCATTTCAGCCAATCAGATGCTTAAGATTTAAGACTGATTTCCATTCTTAGTTTTATAACCTTGGGACAAGATTGCCAAAACAGACAAGAGCTGTCAGAGGAGACAGTGCGCTTGACTATTCGCATCATTTGAAACAAATGCAATATGAAGATTAAAACAATAACAACTATGGCCATACATTCATGTGCAATCAGGAAAAATATTAACAAGTAAATGGTTGGGGAGAAATTCATTTCAAATAACAGAAATAATTCCTTAATGTACCATAAATATTAAACTGAATAGGGGAATAACTATGAAATATTTCTGGATTTGTTAGAAAACTTGTTAGTAATTTTTTATTAGAGACATTTACTTTTTGTTCAATATCAATCAATTCAGTAATGTTACAGAAAAAGAACTGAAATGAAAATATAATGGAAGTTTGAAGTTGATACCTTAAGTATTTGCAAAGTTATCAATGAAGTTCACTTAAGTGAAAATATAAGTGAAAAAAGGAACAGTGGAAAAAGGGGCATAACTTGTAGAGTAATTGTTTTACAGTTATGGGTCTTGTTGGTAATGATGTAGATTTTGATGGTGAAAAAATATTCAAAGTTTCAATGAAATATCGAATAGTCGAGGTAAAAACTAAATGCAAAAGGGGCATAACTTACAGAAATATTTCCAATAGAGTTATGGATCTTGTTGATAATGATTTAGAAACTGATGGCAAACATATACTCCAAGTTTCAAAGAAATATCCCTGTTGTTTCAAAATTATGGGACAATTGCATAAGTGAAAAAAGGGGCATAACTTGAAAAATATTGGTAGCAGAGTTGTGGGTGTTGTTGATAATGACCTAGATTTTGATGGTGAATAAATTTTCCAGGTTTCAAGGTAATAACTCAAGTAGTTTTAAAGTTAAAGGCCAAGTGTATATTTTGCTTAACACAAAATTTAAGTGAAAATGGGGCATAATTTGAAAAATATTGGAAGCAGGGTTATGGGTCTTGTTGGTTATGATGTAGATTTTGATGGTGAAAATATATTTCAAGTTTCAAGGCAATATCTCAAGTAGTTTTAAAGTTATGGGCAAAATACATATTTTGCTTAACACAAAATATAAGAAAAAAGGGGCATAACTTGAAATATATTGACAGCAGAGTTATGGGTCTTGTTGGTAGTGATGTAGAATTTGATGGTGAATATATATTCCAAGTTTCAAGTTGATATCTCAAGTAGTTTATAAGTTATGGACCAAAGTGCATATTTTCCTTAATGCAAAATTTAAGTGAAAAGGGGGCATAACTTGAAAGACATTGGAAGCAGGGTTATGGGTGTTGTTGGTTATGATGTAGATTTTGATGGTGAAAATATTTTTCAAGTTTCAAGGCAATATCTCAAGTAGTTTTAAAGTTATGGGCAAAATGCATATTTTGCTTAACACAAAATATAAGAAAAAAGGGGCATAACTTGAAATATATTGACAGCAGAGTTATGGGTCTTGTTGGTAATGATGTAGAATTTGATGGTGAATATATATTCCAGGTTTCAAGTTGATATCTCAAGTAGTTTATAAGTTATGGATCAAAGTGCATATTTTCCTTAATGCAATATTTAAGTGAAAAGGGGCATAACTTGAAAAGTATTTGTAGCAGAGTTATGGGTGTTGTTGGTAATGATGTAGAATTTGATGGTGAATATATATGCCAAGTTTCAAGTTGATATCATAAGTAGTTTTCAAGTTATGGACCAAAGTGCATTTTTTGTTTAACAGACGCCGACGCCGACACCGCGGTGAGTAGGATAGCTCCCGTATTCTTTTAATAGTCGAGCTAATAAAATGATGGGTGTGATTTACCATTTTTACTATTTCTTGTGTTTTTCCTTCACTTTCAATCACTTTTAACTGTATAGTTGCTTTTCCAGTCAACCATTATTATAGACAACAATTGTTAAAAACAAGAAAATGATCAAATTTATCTACTATCACATCAAAAATAAGCCATGCAGTTCAAAACTATTGACTAAGCTAATGAAAATGTAAATGAATATTCCTGGTACAATCATTCAATATTAACCCTTTCCTCCATAAATATGCATTGTAACACATGTGCGACCTGTGTAGATCCAGATCAGCCAGCACATCCATGCAGTCTTATCAGGATCTGCACTGGTCGCATTTAGGTCAGAAATAACCATCAAAAAGCGAACAGTGCAGATACTGATCAGACGGCACGCATGTGCCGGCTGATCTGGATCTACATTGTTCGCCCATGCAATACAGGTATGTCTATGGAGGAAAGGGCTAAGTTCATTTCTGGTCATATCTAGATATTGTCTCACTGAAACAGAAAGGAACTGTATTCCTGCTCAGTGTAAACTTTGTCACATCTGGGCCCAAAATCAAAAGCTTAATCTGTAGACCAGTCTCAAATCTCAAGCAAGGCTGAAATGGCATGCAGTTGAGATTTGAGAAAGGTCTACAGCCTTAGTTTAATGATCTTGCCCAGACATTAAACAAGGGTATATATAATGATTCCTAGAACCATCTTCTGTGGGACTAAGATCCAAGATCATAAACCTTATATAAGAGATCAGACTCAAATCTCAAGCATCTGATTGGCTGAAATGGCGACCAACTGCCATTTCTGCCAATCAGATTCTCGAGATTTGAGACTGGTGTCCAGATTTAACTTTATGATCTTGGGCATATAGATGGCTATTGGAAAAGTCTCCAGCAGAACTTGGTCCCATGATTATAAAACTGTCTTCATGCTTTTTTCAATTTGAGCATGAAAATGTATAATATTGTTTTATGTTCATTATATAATTATAATAATAAAACATTTTTAACAGAAAATTTGACAATATTGATCTCAATTACAACTGTTGAACTGGTCCCAATGTTATTAAACTGAGATTGGAAACCAGTCTCAAATCTCAAGCATCTGACTGGCTGAAATGGCAACAGGTTGCCATTTCAGCTAATCAGATGCTTAAGATTTGAGACTGGTTTCCATGCTCAGTTTTATAACCTTGGGCACAGATTTCAAGTTTGAGTACAGAATTGAGTTGAGCATACACAAATTTTATTATCAGTGGGCTTGGTTTGGTTCCCTGGAAGAGCCTCCACTGAAGCATAATGGCTGGAACAAGTCATAATTATATCAGTAAAAAAACGGTTATACACTCACCCAAAGTTCTAATTGGTCACTTTTTTTCCATATTTTTTATTAGAAAGAAATTGAATTCACTCTTTATTTATGATAATATGCCAACAATAGTCTTCAACTTCAAGATAAAGTGACAAATGACTCCAAACTTTTGTAAATTTTGTACTTAAATGACACATTATGTTATTCTAAAACGAAATAAAATCGTTTTTTGATCGAACGACACAGTTTACATCAGATACCATCGTAATAATATTGAAGAATTTAGGCTACAAAATTTCGGTCGGAAAAATGTAAGGGGAACAACTCCGTTTGGCTGATGACGTCATTGGATCGCAGGCCGCCATCTTACAATAGACTTTAGTGCAGAAACGCGTAAATATCTTACAAATAACTGTTAAAAATGGAGGAATACGAAGAATTTGAAGAAAGTCTGTACGTTGAAAGGCTTGTAGGCATCCAGCCCTTTCAGTTCGAGCCAGAATTCAGACAATTTACGACAAAAGGACGCTCTAAAAGCGAGAATAGTATGACGGATACTAGCAACGAGAAAGAAGCAGTTGATCAAGAATTTGGGACAAACAATCGTTTAGGAAACACTGATTGGTACGAATTGTCGAATTTCTTGTTATAACATATTGCCAGAATATGTTGTCCTCAACATGGGGTGTACCTTTCACAAGTTTTACTAATTTCGTTCGGCGATAGATTCGGTAAATAACGATTCCCCCCATCATGACTTGCCCATATTATAATTCCTTCTATTCCTACAACTATTTTCCATGTGTGATTTTTCGATATAATTGTATAGATCCATAAATCTGGTATGTAAAGTATATAGCTATACACATTCCATGATTTACATTTCCAGTGTTGTATGTTTTAGGTGTACATGTGGGAGATGCGTGGTCATGGACAAGGAAATGGAGAGTATTTGTTGCCAGGAAATACAAGGCTTCCAGCATCGGATGTGAAAATTAAATGCCTTCCTATAATACCAATAATGTATTAAAACTGAATACGAAACGGGATTTCATTTTAGAGAAGGTTCGAAACGAGAGAATATGCTTCCCAGGAATTCAAACAAAAGCGAAAAAATGATGCACGCTGTCATATATTTGACTTTCTTATAGAGACTAAAATTCTAAATATGTAATTCTCATTTCATTTCTTGTTACATTTTTCATCGTAGTTCTTAACGAGGGTACAGACTGTATGTCAGTCCCACCCTCTCAAATCCAAAGATGGCTAAAAAAATACTTTTTTTTTTCAAAATAAGAAAGCGATTAATACACTTTTACAAATCTGTTTTGTTTTTCAGAGACTTAAAATGGACAGTAAGATAAGGCATATAAAGTTAAATATGCATATCAAGAATAGTCAGTTTCAACACATATAGCCTCTTCACAAAACCAACTAAGAAAAAAGATATCATAGGTTTATAATCTGACCAACCAAAATTTACCACAAAAACTACAATTTTCTAATTTTCCTGTTAAGATTTACACTAACTGAGTAAAAGTTATGGAAGACGGCTTGGTAACTAAATGTACTAATTTACTTAATAAATATAACGGATATAATTTAAAGATTGATCTGCACACACTTTCATTAATTAACCCTTACAGTGCAAGATATCGGCCAGACGTGATATACTCGTCCTGAGTGTCCTGAATGAGCGGCATATATCACAAGTCGTTTGATCAATTTTGTCACCGGATGCGCTAATTAAATCAGTGGATTCGGGACATGGGCCGGTATAACATGTAACATACTTGGCGTGTGACCGTCCTATGCATCGAGCAATTAGCGGCATAGATCACACGCTTGTCAAAGGACGGTGACAAGTAGCTTGTGCTTTTATTGATAATCAACTTCAGACAGTATTTTAGAGCAAATATTTTTGATAAGATATTTGTAAAAATTAAAAAAAATTAGAGTAAAAAGTGCACTTATTTCTGAAGCATTTGCGGGCAAACTTTCAGGTCATACACATTGGCGGTAATATATATATATATAAATAATATAAAGATAAATAACTGATACAAAGATAACTGTTTTAAGTGTAGATTCTCTTAAAATATTGATATATTCTATATAAAGACGAAATAGAACAGTAAACATGGTGATTCAACGCAAAGTTGGGCATGAGAAACTTGTAACATGAATTGACTATTCTCAATTGTGTTATTATAATTGCTTTCTTGTGGAACCTGGTGACAAAATGATAATCTCTAAACAGGTTGATAATTCTTGAGAGTTTTCAAATGATAAAATAAATGTTATTATTCAACCAACCTTGTTGAGTTCTTTTTTCCTAAGGATGGGTCTTGTCACGTCGTAGTTCTTTGTTGGAGACGTATTCACATTTTCTTTGTATTTGAATATCGTCGGCACCGCGTCTGTTTTCAAACGTTTACGAAAAATTACCCCCATTGATTGTTCAATAACAGGATTAACAACTAAAGACTGCCGATCAAAATGATGCTCACAAATCCGGGAACCTTTAGCACTCCACGTCTTTGTGTATAGTCCTTTCCTTTTACACCTATCAACCCATATTTTATGTCTTTTACTGTCTTTTTCTTTATCGGTAAATCGAAAGAAACTAATATTCTTTTGATTTTGATTGTTTTTGCAATCAATAACAGCACAAACACCCATTTTTATTATAATTAATCACCATATCATTATTGCGCTCATCTAATAATTATACAATTAGCCCTATTAATTTTAAGCGTGAAAGATCCAATGACATCATCGATATTAAGCTCTGCCCACTCCGAAATTTTACCGATTTTGACAGCGCTTAAATTGTAGCAGTTAATTTTAATTTATGGCGTTGTTTGTGCGTGATTTCGATAAATTTGTATAAGATACAGATGATTACTTATATTGGAACGTATTTTAATGGAAACTAGGCACGTGTCAGTTTAGCTTTAAGCTTTAATTTTATAATAATTGACTTTGGAACAGTTTGGCGAGAGTTATCCTTAATTTTGCTAAAAATGCATTTCTTGCATAAAAAGGTCAAGCAAACAGAAATTTGCTCTTAATTTCTTGTTTTGTTTTAATAGGACCACTCATTGGTAGGAAAATCATAAAACCTCATTAATAAACAGCACAATTTTTAAATAAATCCCCTTCAAAGTATCCAATTTTAAAATTACCTCCTTTTCAATTAAAGACTGTTCTAATTTTGACCCTGCGGTGTAAGTAATTGGTACTGGATTCATTTAAGAAAACAATCAATAAAGATTAAAAAGACAGATAATTAGATAATTGATTTCAAGACAAAACAGTTCTTTCCACAACCTCTCTTGACGTAGGGAAAAAACAAAACTAGCATACATTGTAAACATATACAATTGATGACTAATTAGAACTTTGGTTGAGTGTATGTATATCAGGAATTGCAACACCCAGAAAACACAGCCTCCCCACGCAGCCAAAATATGAAGAGGAAAAGTGAGCATTGGTTTATAAGAAAATCAATTTCAAATAAGACACCACAAACAATTACTGGAAAACAGAACCCTAGCGGTCACCGCCTTGAAATGGTCATTGGCAAAACAATTTGCCACTGGGGGATTAACAACAAGAAGAAGTTTATACAATGAATAAAAAAACTGTTTAATAAGATTACACATTAACTACATAATTTTCCAGTTTCAACTCTTATTTACATGAGTTTATATGTTACATTAAATCCAGCTATCAAGTGCACCCTGTCAACTTACCACAATGCATTTCATCTGTGCCATCTAAACAGTCATTATCAAAGTCGCACTTCCAATTCTGTGGTATACACCTTCCATTACCGCAGGTAAAATGACCTTCTGAGCATGTCTCAAATGCTGAAAGTACATGTAGCAAAACATACAATAACACCACAACCTCACAATGTCACTGGAAACCTTAATTAACCCTTTACTCCATCAATAAACCTTTATTGCAATTGCATGGGTGAACAGTGTAGATCCAGATCAGCCGGCACATCCATGCCATCTGATTAGGATCTGCAAGGTTTGCTTAGGTTATTTCTGTCAAACATATTTAACAGGGCAGATCCAGATCAGATTGCACAAATAACCTGGCTGATCTGGATATACACTGGTCGCGCATGCATAAATGTGCATATAAATGGAGTAAAGGGTTAAAAAACATATATTATTTTGAAAGATTATTTAATTTGCGAGTCTTGAACTATATATGACTAATATTTTTTTGATAGATTATTCAATTTGTGAGTTTTGAACTATCACTGGTTTGGCCATGTAACATTCTTAGCACAATTATCAATATTTTCCACCAAAACAGAAGGAATATTTACCAAAAATTGTGGAATATTGATTTTTGATTATTGATTTTAAACATCACTGTACCATTTTTTCCCGACTCTATCACAGTAAATATAATTTCCTTTTTTTATTGACAACGCTTGAAAATGGTTCAAAACTTGGAATATTAAGTATCTGTTAAGCTAATTTTTTGTAAACTGTTTGCCCGCGCAATCAAGTGTGTCTATGGAGTAAACTCAACTCTGAAAAACATACAAGGCTTGAATGGTATGCTGATTCATAATAATGGCACAGGTGAAAATTATCATGTTTCTCACTATTTAAATAGTCTATTAACATCAACAACTTGGTAATTTTCAATATTTTTGATACAAAGTACTTTTACAAGGATTATATTAGCAGCTGCTTAAAATGGAAAAGGGCTGTTTCAAAAAAATGGCTGGAAAAGTGAAAAAATAGTGAAAAATTAAAGTTCATTAAAATTCCAAACTTGTTATTCTGTATGTTTTGCTTATTGAAACTGAGAACAGAACTGAAAAGATTTTTGAAATCGGTCAACTGGTTGCTGAGATATTGTCATTTGAAAAATGGCAAGTGAAGTGAAAAAAATGTAAAGAATTTAAGTTCATAAAAAGTCCAAACTGGTTGGTCCATATGTTTGTACAGTCTTTACAGTGATCAAAATCAATCAAGTTATACTCATATCTGGCAGAATAAAAATTTTATGGAGCTTTATTGACCAATATTAAATAAATCAAAGAATTTTAATTTATGTGCATAAAATACAAGTATTACTGTTTCTTATTATTTAAATGTGTATTTCTGTTAAAATACGTGTTGAAGCATCAAATAAAAGTGCTTTAGAACTTGTGGTATCGCATAGATAAAAAATTCATATTGTTAAGAAAGTGTGTCACACTCCTGACAACCACATAAGTGCAGTGTACTCAAAACTGTTTCTCTAAGGCCATTCCTGTTTGTCACAATTTAACAAAACATGACATAGACTTCTAGGAAAAAACATCCTCTTGTTTTCATGTAAAGGATATGTTGACAGAATATTGCAATATGTGCATAATGTCACACTCCTGACAAATTTAGCTGACATTTTCTGAAGGGAGCTGCAGACAAATATAATTTCAATAGAGGTGATAGATAATAATTATAGCATCTAGAAACATAAAACTTAATGATACACAAAACATTTCTTATGTACTATTAATCTTTAAAGTCCTATAAATTTATAAAGCAAAGATGAATTGATTTTCTTGAGGTATTTTCTAATCTACCACGCTTGACTTAATAGCATATGTTTTGATTACTTTAAGTATAATATGCTTAATTTTATCATTATTTGATGCCTAATAAATGCACATTTTACTAAAACAACACTAAAACTTGTCTTTACTCAAGCTTTTTGTAAAATAATGGTCTGAACAAATGTGATTTTGAAAAGTGTCACACTTTTTTGTCACACTCCTGACATTTTTTGCCCATTATTTTAGAATATTTTTTTAACGGATGGTGCTATTTTGATGAAACTTCACAAATCTTTAAAGGGCATGATGAGACACCTCTGCAAAGTAGGACAATGGAAGTAACTGTTTGTTGTACATTTTTATAACAGGAAAACCAAAACCAGCCATTTTTTTTGAAACAGCCCAAAAGATTTGACATTTGTTTGCTGAAAATTGTCGGTCATTGGATGCCATAGACTGACTGTATTATAGAGTAAGTTTTTGATAATTTTAATAAATATTTTCCTATAAAGCATCTTAAAAAGCAGCTGAAAACATCATTATTGTTAATGTCACTGATATTCTCCCCCCTTAGCATGATTGTTCAATATATAGCAGCTTAATTTATAACAATTTCATGCTGATGTTTGAAATTTGTAATCTTTTAAATGTTATGTTTTAATAAAATCCTTTTCTTTAATAGTATCAAGGACTTTTGAAGATGGAAAAAGTCAATGTAATTTTGATCACGTCATATGCTTGGCTCTGATGGAAAAAATCCAGTCCTCAGGAAACTTTTCTGGGCAGTAGCTCTGCAGAGCCTCGTAACCACCCCAAAACAGTTCCCTTTTGCCATATTATCCCATATGTACCTTGCATAATGAAAGATACTGGTAAAAGCAAAAATCCTCTCTCTGTATGAATACTTACGACAATCTAACTCATCACTACCGTCACTACAATCATTGTCTCTATCACACGTCCACAGACGGGAAATACACTGACCATTACGGCAGGCAAACTGTTCCGGGGTACATGTGTTGTTCAGTGGTGCGCAGTGTCCTGTATTATTGAGTCCACCACTCTGACAACACTGTTCATCCTCATCACTGCCTGGTAGGATGACGGACAGCGTGGCGTTCTCACCACAGCGACAGGTTCGATTCCTTCCATGGACAACATCAACAGGTGGCTTCAGGAGACAAAGCTGGGTACAGCCGCCATTCTGCTGACAAGCAGTGTTACCACCTATAACAAAACATCTGATTCAAATTAACTCTTAACATACATGTGGGACCAGTGTAGATCCAGATCAGCTGGCACAACCATGCCTTCTGATCTCAATCTTCACTGTTTTACCATGCAATAAAGGTGTATCTACGGAGTAAGGGGTTATTAAAGTTCTGGGTAGGATACTGCATAAATCCTGTACAGCTATTATAAGAGACCTGCAAGTTACTACACACAGTAAGTTAAAGGCAAATACCTCGGTAACTATACTTAAATAATTTCAACAATTTTCAGTACATTCTAATCATATTTAATTGACAAAAAGACAACCACTGTCCAACTTTAATATTCAAAGTCATCGGGCCCAGGAAAGAAAAAACAAATTTCCGACATATCCAAATTTCACCAAGGGACTGAGTTATTTTTTCCCAATAATTATAATGTTTTAAAGTTCATCACATTTCATGGGTAACTTAGGAACTAAAGACCAAACAAAACCAACAGCTTGTCTTTATTAATGTTCTTTTACCAGAATTTGTATAGCATATAGATGTATTTATATTGCAATATCAATCTGAACAAAGAACTTTGAAGGAGTTCTAAATATCAGGAGTGAAATTTAAAAAATATTAAATGGTAGAACTGAGCAGGTGGTTATAAAACTGTGATTGGAAACCAGTCTCTAATCTCAAGAATCTGATTGGCTGAAATGGCGACCAGTCGCCATTTCAGCCAATCAGATGCTTGAGATTTGCTCAGTTTTATAACTTTGGGCACTGGTCTTTGAGTTTGAATGATCAAAGTTGAAGCCACACTTAGAAAGTGATAATGGTATCTATC
Source organism: Corbicula japonica (assembly GCA_038501625.1). Classification (NCBI taxonomy): domain Eukaryota; kingdom Metazoa; phylum Mollusca; class Bivalvia; order Venerida; family Cyrenidae; genus Corbicula; species Corbicula japonica. The sequence continues at coordinate 54,674 of JAZAYU010000208.1, forward strand.
TGCTCTCGGCTGATGGTGACGCTTACCTCTCTGGGACGTCTCATCTAGGACTTGGAGGTCAACAATTGGCTGATCCATCCAACTGCTGGTAGTAACAGAACAGTCACTGCTTTCACATTGGTAGAGTACTGGGGAACGGTTAAAGCCCCAGTAAGGTTTACCCTATCAAAACCATTATAACATTTTTCAATCACTGACATAAAATAATTTCACAATGGATAAACAAAGAAAACAGACATGGTATAAATATTCTTTATTAGTAGTAATCATTTGTTATGTGACAAATGGTCATTTGGTTTAATTAAGTTGTCTGCACAAACAATAAAGATGTAATTATGATTACAAATTGAACCAACAGGCAAATTAACATTACACCCCAACTCACGATTAATGTCAATGAGATTAACACTTGTTTTGTCCATAAAATCTGTCATATACGTCATATATCTGTGTACACTTGTATCTTGTAAACTAGAATTTGGTGTTCCGTGGAACACATGTGTCACCTGTTTGCATGAAGTTGAAATGTGGGCCAACAGTAGAACAGGAGTTATCATTCTTGTTGTCATAAATTATTTTGTTCATGAAAACGATACATTTCAAGTATTAGGTGAACAGGACAAGTACTTTTAAAGCTACATGCAACATTAACTTTATATTAAAGTTGCATTTGAAAGTGGCATAACTCAAAATATAGAGTGAAACAGGAATTATCATTCTTGTAGTCACCGATGATGTTGTTCATGAAGATAATATATTCTAAGTATCAAATGAACAGGACAAATACTTAAAAAAGTTAAACCAAACATTAAGTTTCATTTTATTAAAGTTGCATTTGAATGGGGCATAACTCATAAATAGTCCAACAGGAGTTATCATTCTTTTTGTCATGGATTGCTTTGTTCATGAAGATGATATATTGGAAGTATCAAGTGAATAGGACAAGTACTTTGAAAGTTATAGGCAACATTAAGTTTCATGTTAAAGTAGCATTTAAAAGGGACATAACTCCAAAAATAGTGAAACAGGAGCTATCATTCTTTTTTTCATGGATTACTTTGTTCATGCTAATGATATATTCCAAGTAATATGAATAGGAGAAGTACTTTCAAATTATAGGCAACATTAAGTATCATGTTAAAGTTGCATTTGAAAAGGGCATAATTCAAAAAAGGTCAAACAGGAGTTATCATTTTTGTTGGTCTGATGACCTTGTTCATGAAAATGATATATTCTAAGTATAAGTGAATAGGACAAGTACTTTCAAAGTAGGCAACATTATGTTAAATTGGCATTTGAAAGGGGCATAACTCAAAAATAGTGAAACAGGAGTTATCATTCTTGTTGTCATGGATTGCTTTGTTCATGGTGATGGTATATTCAAAGTATGACGTGACTAGGACAAGTACACTGCAAACTCTTTATAACGCGCTTCATTTAATTCTGCGCTCCATTATAACGCAGTCGTACCGTGGATCCCCTATTTTTTTTCTAAGTCCATTTTTTACCATGAAACGGCAAAAAATCAAAACCGGAAGTCACAATTGTAACATGTACACAAATGACGCACACATTTTTCCCTAAAACAACCGTGCTTTAACACCTTTCCCAGTGACAGATAACGGCTCGAGCAAACTTGTGAATGCATACTTACTGTTTAATTTTATCATTGATCCATTACTAAATTCGATTGTCTCTATAATTATCACATAATCCACACAATTCAGAAAGAAACAAAAAATTATTCCCAGTCATGTTTTAAAACCTGTCGGTAGTTCATTGATGTACATTTTGCTTTGATCCGCCTTCCTGTTAATTTCATGGAGGTTGCATTTTTTTACTATGGAGGTAAACAGCGATAATATCTGTCAATGAAATGCGACTTCAAAGAAAAATGTCGGCTCGTATCGAGACTGTGATGTTTTGTCGGCTCTGCTATGAAATCGTTTGATCTATAAGAAGTGTGTACGTGACATTTGTCTTTTTTTTTAGCTGGTTTAAGTTGGTTGATGATGCAACAATACTGAAATATTACACTGGAGATAAAATTAGGATGTAATTGATAAATTATGGAATATGTTCACAATGGTTAGTGTTTTAATATTTATTTTACATTTACGTTCGTAAATGTCAGAGTTTGTGTCATAAAATAATTAAAATTTCTGCAAGCATCTAAACAAACTAGATATACGGTCTTTAATTCCATTACAATAATTTAAGGCCTATACGATTTTGATCTTGGTGTTATTAGTCAGTCTCTTGCCGTTTTGCTTTTTTTATTTGAAATTTGGTAATTGTGTGTGTTGTAAGAAATATTTTTTGTCGAGTACAGTGTGGGGAATCATGACGTTACGTAGAATTATGCATAATCTCTAGTTGTGTATTAGGTTGTATATTTGCGCGGGAAAATCTGGTAATGTATTTTTCGCGGGGAAAATCGGGACATGTATTTTGCGCGGGAAAATATAACGCGGATTCACTTATTAACGCGGTCGGGATGATGGACCCGCTATACGGCGTTATAAAGAGTTCGCAGTGTACTTTCAAAGTTATAGGCAACATTATGTTTCATGTTAAAGTTTGGGGACACCGGACGATGCCTCAGATGCCACTGGACAATAGGATCCCAATGTGTCTACCTGCTATCGCAGACGACACAAAAACTATAGTTTTTCTACCTTTTCATTAAACATTACATTTGTTTTTCGAAAATTGTTTGACCCTTGTTGAACCATATTTACTTTTTGAAATTTATACATTGATCTATGTGATAGGAGGCACATAACAGAAAAAGGCTCCGTTACAGAGCTGATGTTTGTTCTTGAAATGATGTCAGAAAGTTCAGCAAACGCTATTACTTATTATACATTACGTGGTAAAAAAACACTATTGTCAAAATGTCTAACAAAGTCTCCATTTAGTTTTTAGAAAAAAATAGATAACTTAAAGTTTTTTTCCAAATACAATGCATATACGCTTATTTTCGAGATTCTACAATAACACCATTAAATGTCAAAAATATGACAACTTTTTCTGTTACATGCCAAATATATTTTTATGAATATACTGTCAACATTCTGGAATATATGTATATTGCTATATATGGGTTACAGCACTCTATAAATGTTGACCATAACTAGAAGTATAGAAACAGAGTACTGGTTTTGTTATTAAGATTATTTGCTACACTTGTCTACATTTCTTTTACTGTAATACTGGGTTTGATAAAGCATAAGAACATAAAACAAGGGTCCCAAGATAAAAAATCTAAGATTGGAGACCAGTCTTAAATCTCAAGCATCTGATTGGCTGAAATGGCGACTGGTCGAGAAGCTTGAGATTTGAGACTGGTCTCCAGATTTAGCTTTATGATCTTGGGCACGTATGGAAACAACTTTACCTTGTAGATACCTAGAGAAGAGATGGCTAAACCATTGTAATAACCAGAATAACCAGAGGTCCTCTGGTAGACTGTCTGTATATTGGCTCCATCAAGACTGGCCGACTTGATGCCAGAACTCATCACCCAGTAAATCTTCTCTGTCAAATGATCTATGGTAACTCTGCTGATAGATGTCATCTCACTGTCGGTAAGCACCGTCTGCAGTGACGACCCCGTACCATCCATCCAAGCTCGCTGCAGCTTCGGTGCATCTGTCCAGTACATCCAACTGAAACATACCTCAAACAACTCAAACATACTATCTCCTTCTACTCCATAGGACATGGCTCCTATCACAGTGGCAATCAAGTTGGACTGGACCTGGACAAATTAACAGCATGACTGAGGCAGATATCCTTGGTTTCATAATATAACAAAGACCTGAACCTACCCATGGTTAGGATCCAGTGCCAGGGAGTGTGGTTGTATCAGTTTGCTGCCATTGAACAGCTCACGCCTGAACAACCCATTTCTCTTGGACACCTCTAGGACTCGTCTCTGGCGGTCTATCCAATATATATTGAGGCCCTGCCAGTCATATGCTAGTGAAGTGACTTCCCCGAGTTTGGAAAAGTGCAATGCCTCAACTGTGTGATTGCCATCTTCACAGAGTCGCTGCAATTAAAATTAGTCAAACTGCAGAATAACCCTTAAATCCATATTTAAGCTTTTTATCACATGTTGTGCAACCAGTGTAGATCCAGATCAGCTGGCACACCAATGGTATCTGATAAGGGTCTGCATTGTTTGCTTTTTTTTTTGGTCAGAAATTATCAAATAAATCATAGTGAACAGTGCACATCCTGATCAGATGGCACAGATGTGCTGTCTGATCTGGATCTACACTGTTTGCCCACTCCATTAAGGGGTATATATGGAGGAAAGACATAAACAACTCTCATCAACTTTTTTTTCTTATATTGTTCCAGTATAACAAATATTAGAAACTAGACTGTGTCCTCAGGACACTGATGCCCCCACTGCTGCAACAACATTTGTTACAAAATTTTGTACCAGGTATTAACAACATGTGGTGATCATGATTAGTAAATAAGGAGTAAGTGCCACAAAATTTAATAACGAACATAAACAAAGGGCCATAACTCTGGTGAAAATTGTTGCAAGACAATGTCCTTTACAACAATCTTCACATCATGTCTAATCATCTGTGCAAGTTTGAAAGAAATCAGCTAAATAGAAAATGTGGAGTTGATGCCACAAAATTTTGTAAGTGAAATAAACAAAGGACTATAACTCTAGTAAAAATGGTCGCAGGAAAAAAATCCTTTCTTCACGATCATCTACACATCCTGATTCATCATCTGTGCAAGTTTGCAAGAAATCCGCCTTATAGTTTAGGAGGAGATGACCTCACAAGATTTAATTACTGAAATTAACAAAGGGCCATTACTCTGGTAAAAATGTTTGCAAGAAAAAATCCTTTCTTTATGATCATCTACACATCCTGCTTGATCATCTGTGCAAGTTTGCAAGAAATCCGCCTTGTAGTTTAGGAGGAGTTGATGCCACAAGATTTAATTACTGAAATTAACAAAGGGCCATAACTCTGGTAAAAAAGGTCGCAGGAAAAATTCCTTTCTTCACGATCATCTACACATCCTGCTTGATCATCTGTGCAAGTTTGCAAGAAATCCGCCTTATAGTTTAGGAGGAGTTGACGCCACAAGATTTAACTAATGAAATAAACAAAGGGCCATAACTCTGGTAAAGTAGTGGCAGGAAAAAATCCTTTCTTTACGATCATCTACACATCCTGCTTGATCATCTGTGCAAGTTTGAAAGAAATCGGCCTTATAGTTTAGGAGGAGTTGATGCCACAAGATTTGGGGACGTACGGACGGACGTACGGAGGAGTGCAACTCTATATGCCTCCCACTTTGTGGGGGCATAAAAAAAAGTTAATTTAATAACAGTAATGATTCCAATCAGGTGTTTAACACACCAATAACTTTTCTATTGTTATGTAACTCATATATTATTCATAAATAAACTTTGACCAAGTTGAAAATGATATTGATGTAGAAATATACCAAGGGTATATGTTGGTTTTCATTACACCAACAACCTGACTTTAGAGAAATATATATCCTAGCAGTAAATTACTAGTTTGCACATATTTTACTGCCAATTTATATGTGATAAAACATTCACAATGCACTTCATGTACAAAACTAACAAAAAAATAGTCAGACTTAGCACAGGTCCCAGGATCCTAAAACTAAATCAGGAGACCATTTGCAAATCTCAGACTGGTTGACATTTCTGCAAATCAGATGCTTACGATTTGAGACTGGCCTCCTGATTTAGTTTAAGGATCTTGGGCCCTAGACAAACCTGTATTTTATGTAGAGCATTATCTGCCCAGTATACACATGCCGTCTCCTTGAGCTGATAAGCCACAGCCGAAACATTTCTCAAGTTCTCTTTCAGCACGAGTGATGTATCTGTCCGGTTAGTGTCTAAGACACGTCGCATGATGCTCTGTTGAGACGCATACAACAAAAACTCTTCCTCATCTGAAAACCGATCAGAAAGTTTACAAAATTTACCTCAATTGTCAACATTGGAATTCTTTATTTAAAAAAAAAAACAACCAATAAAACCCCTTAATTTTTTAAATCAAGTAAGTTTTTCTTTATCTTGGTTATTATACTCATTCAACTATAATAACCATTTCTTTAAGTTGTAAAATTGTGACTATAGGGTCACTTCAGCAAATTTATTGGCTAACGCTTTACTGCATATACAGGGGTGAAAGGTAGAAATTCTGAAAATCCTGAAAATTTGTCAATTCATTTAGAAAAAAATAAAGAAAATCAACCATTTTTAGACACACAGAATCCTGAATTCAGGAACAATCCTGAAAACTGACCCCTGCATATGGTTTTATAGCATGTGCGATCAGTGTAGATACAGATGAACTGGCAATTTCTGAATCAAAATCTACATGACAGTTTACAAATAAGAGCTTGTACCTTGTACTCTGCAAGCGTACATCAAGGGTGCATATCTGTGTTCCTCTCCCCCCTGGCATGTGTCCCCAGATACTTTCACGTATCCCCTGGTGTAGGGGTAGAAGGTCCCCTCTGGACAGGGGTTTGGCACTTGGTGTATATTGACATCCATGTCCTTATCTTCTACACACTGGCTGGACCAGTAACTAGTACTCGGTTTGTAGCCAAAGTCACTATAAATCACAACGAGTCGAGTCAATTAACCCTTTCCTGTATAGATACACCTTTTTATTTTATGCTTTTTGGTGAATTATAGAATTTTCGCGGTGAAATAAAAGTGGTATTTCACTGTTTTCAAACAGTGGAATATCAATTTTATTTTCACTGATTTTTTCATGTTGGTGCCCAAACGCACATAACATACCAAATGAGAATGTTTAGAAAAAGGGCTCAAATTTGTATATTTGACGTCATGACGTCACGTCATAAACAAGCGGTATTGGCGCCATTTCTTGCAACTTTTCTGTCAAATTCATGCAAATTTTGCACTAAAAGCATAAAATAAAAAGAAAATTTGTTTTTACCAGTGAAAGATAGAAATATATTTCACTCATGAACTCCGGAATTATGTATTTTCACTGTGGCTTCGCCTCTCGTGAAAATACGTATTCCAGAGCTCACTCAGTGAAATAAATTTCTATCTTACACTGGTAAAAACAAATATCCTCTATATTGCTAAGGTGAACTGTGCCGTCTGATCAGGTTCTAAACTGTTGGTTTTTTTTTTTCATTAGGTTATTTCTGACCAAAATGCGACCAGTGCAGATCCTATCAGACGGCACGATGTGCCGGCTGATCTGGATCTACACTGGTCGCACCTGCGTAAAAATGCGTATTTGTCAAGGAAAGGGTTAATAACAATATGAAATAGTTGATGGTGGTACACCTATATTACAGATCTTGATATCTCACTGTGTTTAGAAACAAATTCAATCTTTTTTTGAGGGATTTAAAATAAGTGATGCATAGATCTAGTGATAATGATAAAGATATAAATCTGATGTAAGAATATTCGATATCCATTTCTCCATGTTTATGGATGGCATATATACTGTACAGAGGATTTGAAAACACACAGAAGTATGTAGTGCAGTTCTGTATGAACTGAAACATACATTCTGTAACTCAAGCAGAACCATTGTTTGGCTGATAATTCTGTACAAGGAACATACTAACAATGATTATCTTAATTTTTATTATTTCCTATACATTATAATGCCCAACGATTATAAAACTGAGAATGCAGACCAGTCTCAAATCTTAAAGATCTGATTGGCTGAAATGGAGCCAATCAGATGCTTGAAATTTGAGACTGGTTTCAGATATAAAATCTCCCACCCTGATCAACTTACCATTCAAAGTCTTCCCTTGTACATGTACAGTTTCTGACTGTGGTCTCCCTGACGTAGTCTTTGCCGTTGTAGCAGTTGGTGTGTGGTACACGTCTCTCTATCATCAGCTTGCGACCCAGCAAACAACCTGACATAAAGTAAAGGCACAAACCATAACCATGTAATCTGCTCAAACCATAGCACAGAACAAGACCCAAGCCATGACTATCTCATCACCAGATAGACACAAAATCAAATAATCTAACTGTTGTTAAAAGCAATCAACCAAAAACAACTACAGTGAAACCCCTTCATTAACATGTTATCATAATCAAACCATAAACATTAATTTAAAAAAATCAATCCATAAAGGTTAACTTAGGTGAAAGAGGCTCAATACTAAAGTTATATTTCATGTGTGCCAATAACTGATGAAAAATTCTGGCCCGAAGGAATTGTCTTTGGGCAGTGACAAGACTCGGCTAAGTTGCAGCCATAAAAACATTTTCCCCAATCTTGCAACTGAACCATTTATACAAACACATTTTTTTTTACATACTTATCCTATTCACCTCGACTTTGTTAATAATTAACTTTTTATTTGAGAACAAATTTTTCATAGCAGCGGAGTAACTAAAGTGACCTGACTCTTCAATCATAAAATTTAAATATGTTGCAGTGCTTATTCAATTCTACTGTGAATGCATTCTATTTATGAACAGGAAATCACTTGGGTTCAAGTTGGTGCATTGCTAAATCCAGGAAAATTGACAAAAATTAGTACTCCACAAATAAATGAATTCACAATTTACATAAAACTTAAAGTTTACTGTTATTTCCCAGCAAAGACAGAAAGGAAACAATTTTCACAGAGATAACTAAGCTTTCACAGTAGACCATCTAATCCTGGTATTTTCTAAACTACAAACCCAGTTTTCCTGACAAGAGTATCAAATAGAATTCAATTTGAAATAGCCATAAACTGAGTCATTTTGGTACTGTTAGAATACAGTGTCCAAGGTTATAAAACTGAGCATGGAAACCAGTCTCAAATCTCAAGCATCTGATTGGCTGAAATGGCGACCAGTCGCCATTTCAGCCAATCAGATCCTTGAGATTTGAGACTGGTTTACAATCTCAGTTTTATAACCTTCAGCCCTGAACTGTCTAACAAACAGTAAGCATGCTTGACTATTCTTATAATTTCTTTCAGAACAAATGCAATTTATTCAGCATTTTAAATATTTATATTTAAAATTTATTAAAATCAGTGGTTTATTGCTGGGTTGAGGGGAGATTAGATTTTGTTTTAACTATATATTACATTATATTTCAACCTTTAGTCCCTACAATAAGAAGGAAATGAATCCTTCCACATCACTATAACTACATGTATAAATAATTAACTGCACAAGAAACCTTGTTCTTGTCAATTAATGTACAGTTATTCCGTGTAGTTAAGTCTGGTATTAATTTACACAAGATGAAAAGCCAACAGTGAAATGGTGTTAACTGAACATACCTTGGAAAGGTGTGTTATCGGGTAGAGACCATTGTTTGTAGTCGGAGTCTGTACACTGATAGTCTGAAATATTAAATAACACATCATTCAGCAAAAATACAGCATATAGCAATAACAGAGCATAAAGCAATAACACATCATATAACAATAACAGAGCATATAGCAATGTTCAATCCTTAAACAAAAATATTTAATTATTCTTCACAAAAACACATTAAACAGATCATATTTCTTAATTTTTCTTGTTTTATCTTTACGATTTTCTTCTACAGAGGAATCAGAATTGTAATCTTAATTTTGGGGTAAATTTTATTATTTGGCATTGGGAATGGGGCCTTATTTCGACCCAAATAAGCCTGAAAAATGCACTGCTGTTAAATACAACTGCAGACGTGACAATAAATCCTTACTAAATACACTTCTCATATCAATGGATGTGACGATCCATGAATGTCTGTCAGTCGGGGCCCCAAACAAGAAGAATACTGTAGTTTTCTCTCCTGGCTCAGTCAGTAACCCATGAATATGGATTGGTGTCGTAGTAAAATTGTAAGTTTTCCAGGTTTCTCCTTCATCAGTGGAATACCTAAGGGAGACAATAAATGGTTTGGAAATGATGTTTGCATAATTCATCTTGCTAGAGTAAAATTTAAACAAACCATATAATTCACCTTGCTAGAGTAAAACTTAAACAAACCATATAATTCATCTTGCTAGAGTAAAACTTTAACAAACCATATAATTCATCTTGCTAGAGTAAAACTTTAACAAACCACATAATTCATCTTGCTAGAGTAAAACTTTAACAAACCATATAATTCATCTTGCTAGAGTAAAACTTTAACAAACCATATAATTCATCTTGCTAGAGTTAAACTTTAACAAACCATATAATTCATCTTGCTAGAGTAAAACTTTAACAAACCATATAATTCATCTTGCTAGAGTAAAACTTTAACAAACCATATAATTCATCTTGCTAATGCAAAACCTGAACAAACATTATAATCATGTTAAACATGACTGAAACAGAAATGCAACTACCTGAAATATATCAAGCTATTGATGTCTTGAAATTAATAATAGAACAATATCAGATTGATTGTAAAGCACAAACTAGTGACAGTTTATTTAAACTGGAACATAAATGAGGACTTACACAATTTGATTGGTTGGTTCATACTGTTTGGCAGCAAGAATAATTCCACCATGGTCAGCCAGAGCAAACAAATGAATGCCTTGCAGGACCTGAAAACATGAAACAACAACATTACATCTTTCCTCCATATATACACCTTTAAGGCAGTGGCAAACTGTGAAGATCCAGATCAGATGGCACAGATAGCTGGCACATCAACACCGTCTGATCAGGATATGCACTGTTCACTTTTAGATCTATTAGGTTATTTCTGACCAAAAAGGGAACAGTAATCAGATGGCACAAATGTTCCAGCTGATCTGAATCTACACTTGTTGCACATGTGATAATATGTATATACCTGTATATGGAATAATGGGTTAACATTGTCTTATATCTGTTTATCTTTCATGAGTATGAGGTGCAAACAGAAGGTGACTTTGTCTAGAAAGTAATATTCTCCCCTATTTGCCTTTTTGAAGTGTACGGAATGTAAAATTAAAGCTTTCCTCTTTTAAAAATGACCGAAAAGGGATGCAATCAATGTGGCATCATTTAAGCTTACAAGAGTCATCTAACATGGCCTGTGTAAGATTACTTCTTCCAGCAATGGCAATCAAGGCAGAAAAAGTAAGGTCCCACAACAGCCATTTTAATTCAGCAAATATTGGGTAAAGAAGACCTCAGTACAGTTACTGTAATTTAGTTATAACACACATGAAACAACAACAACAACAACAAATGGTATAATGAGGTTTCTGTAAAATGAAAGTTTATTAAGACAACAGTAAGGAGAAATGATTTCATTAGTGTACATGAAGTGAAACAATATTTATAATAAAATAATTATTTATGGAAAGAAAAGACATAGCAGTCAAGGTATTAATTCAGAAATTTTGTTTGCAATTTTCAGCATTTATAAGGTGTTTGTTGTTGTTTCCATGAAAATTAAACCATAGTTTGATGACTTTATAAATGTCACGTGTAAGTTTTTATTCTAATATGCAAGCTACAAGACTTTTACCTCATGCCAGGTGAATCCAGCATCTGCTGAAACAAACACACCCGAGGCTTCATCCACATGGATACGCTGCCCGGTGTTACCAGTTGCCAGAATGAGGCCTGGTGCTGATTCTCTCGACAAAATCGGGGAAGACCTACTACCTGCATACAGTCTGTCGAATGTCTGTGTCAAATGAAGCGAGCAGTTTGTTTTCTGAAAAAAAAAATCTACAGATGTACCATCTTGCTTTGGTAAATTCTGATCAATATATTTGGTAAAAGGTCACTGAAATATGAGTTCTTCTCTTATCTAACATATTTGACATTTGCTTTACAATCTCATTAACTTTGTTAGAAGTTGTTAAAGATCATCTGAAATGTGCATAAATCTGTTGCAAATAAGTTTTGACAGAAACATGATTTCGTGTGTTTTAAAAATGTGAAACTGTATCTTGTGTGTGCATTTTAATATAATTATCCTACATTAATGATAATGTTTTATATTTCAATTAAATGTGCAATCACTAGATACAAATATAAATCATTACATCAACATGCTAAAACATGAATGAAAAATATATGCATGTTTAATAAACAATAACCTTTTATTACATACACCTTTATTCAATGGGCAAACAGTGTTGATCCAGATAAGCTGGCTTATTTGTGCCGTCGGATCAGGACATACACTATTTGCTTTTAGATTCACAAGGTTATAGCATCAGAATTGCTCATCTTGCAGTACGTTTATAGTGATGCATGTGTTAATGGGAAGAAATACATAAGAAGGGGTGGGCTGAGACATCTGACTTTTAACATTTTGGCCTAAATACCAGCATAAATCTGTTTAGGGTTTGGTTATGTTGTGCAGAAATTTGTGTACCAGGTAAAGACAATTATATAAAAGCAGGTATATAATGAAATATCTATCCAAAATTATGCTAAACACAGTGTCTTCTTTATTACAATGAGCTTGCAGATCTACAGGCAAACATTTGATGGGTAAAACTAAATACTTCTCTGTTGTGAAGGTAATAAAAAATTTACCTACCCAAGATCTTTAAATAATAGTTAAATTAAGATACACGAATATTGGTGAAATGTAATACGGCAAATACAACTGACATAAACTTTTCCATTTATAATTAACATAAACTGTGTGAGCATGCAAATCATTCTAAACAAAACCTGCTCCTGTTTGATGATGCTATGTTACTTCATGCAGAGATAAAGAGGATTCCCAACATCTGCTAACCATACAGAAACAGTCAATCACAGATAAGTACCGCTAATGTCTCGAACATGCAAAGCTCCCATAATTTTTCTCACAATTAAACTGTACCCTATTTTTTTCACCTCAAAATAAAACAGCTCCCACTATCATTTCAAACTGTAAGGTCTCAACTATCATTTCAAACTGTAAGGTCTCAAATGGGCATTGCTCCCACTACAGCTCATACCTACACAGCTCTTACAGCAAACTTGTTTAAAATCATAAAAATCAAAGAATCTGTCATGAACAACTCTCTAGCAGCAGGCTTTCTATTTGACATCAGTTATTTTTCAATATTCATATTGTTGAAATAGATGAATAGGGAATTTTGAAAGTCACCGAAAATGACAAATATGAAAATATTGCGGCCTCGGTTTGATTGAGCCTGTTCACGGGCAGTAATGGAAATTCATATTACTGCCCATGCTGCCTAGCCCAAGGTTGAGCACAACTCAATGTTTACACCAATAAACAGTAAAATTTTGATCCATCCTAAACGATGGTGTGCATATCGCAGTGAACATGGAACATTCAATGCAGTATTTTCAGATTAAAACCATTCCAAGTTCAGCAGCATATGGTCCCCAGATAAAAGAATGGGTTTGCCGTAGACAAGAAAACAATGGGTGGAACTAAACAGAATAGAATTTTGACAGGAGATTTGAAAATATAAATCCTGCATATTACAGACAATGCCAAAGGCAAACTTTAACTAGAATTATCACTGAAAGTGATTAAATACCCCCACATGTATGCTTGATACTTGAACTGGGAATTCTTAGAATCAATGGCATAATGTAACTAACACTAGAAACATGGACACATGTAGTCATGACCTTGACCTTGACCCCACACACCTACTTTCAATCCAAAGCAGTCTTCAAAGAGGCAACCTAAACAATAAGTTTCATCACAATATCTCATTATTCACTAAAGTAATTTAGCATAAAAAGTTTTTCTATCCTAAAATTTAGTAACAGTGACCTTTACCACAGTGGCCCCACTTTCAATCCAAAGTGTCGTATTCAAAGTAGCCACATATACAGCAAGTTCATCACAATATCTCATTCCTTCTAAATTTATTGAGCAGAAACGATTTGAATATGTTAATAACAGTGACCTTTACTTAACTTTTATCGAACAACTGTGTGCCAAACAATGTTAAAATATGTGAAGCCTTTCATTAGAAATCATCCAGAAACCATTTTTTCTATTTTAAGTAACAGAGAACAGTGATCTTGACCCCACCAGGCCCATTTTCAATACCAAGTCTCGTCTTCACAGACACCACCTATATAGCAATTTGCATCACAATATCTCATTCCAAACTACAGTTATTGAGCAGGGTTTCCCCCAGGCCATTTTTGCTTGTCGCATGCGACAAGCCATAATTTCAGGACCCAATTTGCGACAAGCCATAATTTGTCCAATATGCCTTATCTCCCGCAGCGACTTGTGTACCTGTTGATTGCATTATCAGTATGAAAACTCTTCTTAATAAAAAAACAAGAGACAGCTGATTGCGCCGATAATTGACAGCTTCATCAGCTTTGCGAGTTAACCAATCAGTAACAAGAACTGATGGATAACGCATGTCGGCTCCGCCCACATGTTGGCGACAGTTGATTATGACCGCATGTGATATAAATCGTAGCCGAATTACTAATCGTCCGCGTTGTCAGTAATCAGAACAAAACTTTATAAAAATGACTTACTTCTGCCTTCTGACCATTTCGAGCAAAGAAGGAAGGAACTAAAGCATCCCCTTTTTGATAATATCCACGGAAAATATAACTTTCTAACATCTTGATTATTTCGTAACATAGCCTCTAATGAAATTCAACAACAGCAACAAAGCCATTTTCATTTCGAGTAAATCGAAAGCAAAATAACCTAGACGCTGGCATCGTTTTCAGAACATCGTCAGTTTAATCTTATAACATCCGCAGAACAAAAGAGAAACACTTGAAACATATTTTCAATCCAAAATACGCCGTAACATCCAGCTAACATTCAATATTGTCATATGCCGCAGCGAAAAGTTTACACAAATGACGTCATACAGTAGATCGACTTCAGAAGCAGTTTACGGTTATAATTTTTCTTTCTAGACATAGCGCAGTTAAAATGATCGATTTTATTACATGTTTTGCAAACGGGACAATGGTACAATAATTTTTTGTTGGGCTTATGTATCAGAGAAAGCATGGCGCATCAAGTTTATGTAAATTATAGAAGTTTTTTTTTTAATATAAAAAGCGCGAGTTATTATTCGAGTTCCTATTGTTCTTTAATTGACAAGGCATGGCGCATCATTTCTTTTTCGCACGGGTAGGTATACTTAGTAAATTAAACGAGTTTTAATTGCAATCGAAAAAGCGAAAGGTGATATTCGCGGTCCGTTTGTTCTGTATTTGAGAAGAAACGGCGATTACGGAAAAAGAGCGCGGATCGTGCAAGTTTTGCCTAACTTGAAAAAAGGGAGGTAATAAAAAGTGCAAATGTGTAGTTTCCACCATCAATAATTGTTTTATTGAAAAAAAATGCTTTTTGTTTTCCTGAAACATCTTTATATAATTACAAATAAGCACATTATATTGTAATTTCCATTTATTTTAGTTTTCTTGTTCATAAATATTTCTAATTGATATTAGATCTAATTACAAATGATCGGATCTGAGGAATTTCAGCCGTTGTAATATAATTAGGATTTGCGTTTCAATTTAAAAAAGCAGAAGATTTTTTGGTGTAAGAATTTAATTTACAACTTTTGAATATTTGTTATAAATCTTTTAACCTACAGCAGCCACAGAACTGTGTGTGTGTGTTATTATTAACATGTATGTCATTTAAAAGGCTTTAAATGAATAAAGCCATTTAAGAATAAAAACAAAACTTATTATTTTCATTTATTTATTTAAATGAGAAGCAAAAATGATATATACATAAGACTGAAAATGAAACACCGCATTGCAGCGCACGACAAAATGGATAAAATCAGTCTATGCTGCGACGACCCTACCTGAAATCCTGGGGGAAACCCTGTTGAGCATGTACAGATTTTCTATTTCTAGTAACAGTGACCTTGACCCCACAGGACTTACTTTCAATTCCAAAAACAGAAACCACCAATACAACAAATTTCATTCAAGAATCTCATTCCAAGCTATAGTTACTGAGTGTAAATGAAGTATTGAAGTTAAAATAACAGTGACCTTGAACTTGAGCCCATAGGCCCCGAAGTCAAACCTAACCTGTATCTTGTAAAAAATAATTAAATCTAAGAAGTATTTCATGAGTTATCATCCAGAAACAGTTTTTCTATTTTAAGCAACAGTGACCTTGACATTAACCCCACAGGCCTCAAAGCCGAACTCAACCTGTATCTTCTGATGTTACATCTATGTCCCAAAAAAAGGATTTAATCTGTGAAGTATTTCATGAGTTATCATCCAGAAACAGTTTTTTCGATTATAAGTAACAGTGACCTTGACATTAATCCCACAGGCCCCAATGTCTAACTCAACCTGTATCTTCTGATGTTACATCTATGTCCCCAAAAAGGATTTAATCTGCGAAGTATTTCATAAGTTATCATCCAGAAACCATTTTTCTATTTTTAGTAACACTGACCTTGACATCGACCCCACCAGCCCCAAAGTCGAACCTGACCTGTATGTTGTCATGTTACACCTGTGAACCAAACAATTTTAAATATTTGATGCCTTTCAGGAGTTATTGTCCGGAAAGCATTTTTCTTTTTTTAGTAACAGTGACCTTAACACTGACCCCACAAGCCCCAAAATCGAGCTTGACCTGTATCTTATGACGTTACACCTGTGTACCAAAAATTATTTAAATCTGTCAAGCCTTTCATGAGTTATCATCCGGAAACGAAGAATCCGACCGACCGACAGACCGACAAGCTCACTCCTATATACCCCGCAAACTTTGGTTGTGGGGGTATAAAAAGCAGGAAGATTATCCTAGGTGTGATTGAAGAATATCCGAATCTATATTTGCTGAAATATTGAAACCACCCGCCTTTAAACTGGCCAAAATTTTAAAACGTAAGTTATTTTGGAAGTTCTTTTAACATAGTACCTAATTAAACCAAATTCTATCTCTTCTGATGCCTCTTTATATCTCCGTTTAACAATTAAACAACAACGTAACTGTAAATGCTAGTAAAGCATACCAACTGATGCAAACTAAGAAATATAACAACAGGCATAGTTACCTCAGTTACTGTGTATGCATCCTTTTGCTGCATAACAAAGTCAGAAGGAAGAAGACATTAATAAGAATCCAAAATACTCATTTAACCCTTTTCTCCATATATACATATTTTCACGTATGAACAGCATCAATAAAGATCAGGCAGCACATGCATGTAGTCTAATCAGGATCTGCACTGTTGGCGTTTTAGTCAGAAATAAGCTAATATATCAAAATGCAAATAGTTTAGATCCTGATCAGATGACATGGATCTAGATCTACACTGTTCAACCATACATAAAGATGTATATAAGGTGGAATGGGATACATTTGCCACTGGGACAGCCTTCTCAATTACTGTAGAACATACATCAACCTTGATGTTCCTTTTCCAGACTTTCTGGGGATATTTCAACCAAAAGATACTTTATGCAAAAATATTGTTTCAGTTGTCAGATGTGTTTTCTTAAATGCTTTACATGCAATGTGTTTCTCACCTGTTTGGACATGCATTTGCATTTTTCCTGATTTGTACAAAAATGTAAACTTTTTATGACTTCAAATGTTTTGACGCATATATGCCCAACAACAAAGCGATGAGCCCTCATGCCAGGAACAATGAACACACCAAGCCAGTTACCAACTGTGAAAAATGGATGGAAAATGTACCTATTCTATCTTACATGAATTTAAAAATCAATCTAGATAAAGAACATTTAAATCAATGGGAGCTCAATATTACTCTAAATTCTCTATTATTCCTTTCCTCCATATAATACGCCTTTATGGCTTAGGCAAACGGTATAGATCAGACGGCACAGATGTGCAGGCTGATCATGATCTACACTGTTTGCACATGCGATAAAAAAGCATATATGTGGAGATAAGGGTTATCTGAAAATATTACTTCTTACCACGGAGCAGTTGGTGGGTCGGTTGAACACATCTCTCTCGGGAGCTACCAGAAGCTGCCACTCACCACCCTTGTCAAACGAGATCAGGGTCCTCTGGTGGTCACTGGCCAACGTCTTGTTGATCAGCTGGGTGGCAATGTACACACCTCTCATACCCTCCACCTTGCGCAAGTCAGCAAACGGCTCATCCAAGTAATACCTAGATAAGATTCATACATAATAAAGAACCTGAAGGTCTTAAAGTACAAGAAATCAAACAAAATTTCTGGCCCTGTTCATTTTTTTCAAAAAGATTTTGGTTTACATGATTTTTGACAACATTGGCCTAATATCAAAACCTCACATAGACCAAATTTGATTTTTAGCAATGCAGAATACAGAAAATCTTGAACCTATGTCCAATGGGAAAGATGATTGGTGGATATTTTATGTTCAAAGCCTCTTTATGAGGTGTTTGGGGAAGTTGGCCTTGGTTGGCCAAGCCAATTTGTTTATGCAAAAGCAGTTTAAACCCCAAGTTGACATTAACAATTCAAAGACAGTAACTATGAAGATCAAAGCCATGACCCCCAAAGTAACCTTCTTCAAAGATATCAACAATGTTGTCTTCAATATTTAACACACATAATTATGTAATATAATATCAATTTGTATTTACAAATTGATGACAATGATATAAATGTCCAACATGAATGTGCTTTCACATTTTACCATTCATGAAATGCATGACAATGAATGTTCCGCATGGCTAAATAAGAGAACATACTTGAGCCAGCTGTTGGCATTGGATCCGTTAGGATGGAAGTAGAGGATGTCATCGAGGGACTGAGAGAACTTGGTGCCGTTCACATCAGAGATGTACAGATGGGTGGTAGACTCATCATGGCTTACACACAGGAATATCTGGTCCTCTGATGCATCAGCCACATAGTAGTCCTGATAACATAACAACAAAGTTGTCCTGGTAACATAACAACAAAGTAGTCCTGATAACATTACAACAAAGTAGTCCTGATAACATAACAACAAAGTTGTCCTGGTAACATAACAACAAAGTAGTCCTGATAACATTACAACAAAGTAGTCCTGATAACATAACAACAAAGTAGTCCTGATAACATAACAACAAAGTAGTCCTGATAACATTACAACAAAGTAGTCCTGATAACATAACAACAAAGTAGTCCTGATAACATAACAACAAAGTAGTCCTGATAACATAAAAACAAAGTGTTTCTGATTACATAACAACAAAGTAGCCCTGATATCATAACAATGATGTAGTCCTGATAACATAACAACAAAGTAGTCCTGATAACATAACAACAAAGCAGTCCTGATGACATAACAACAAAGTAGTCCTGGCAACATAACAACAAAGTAGTCCTGATAACATAACAACAAAGTACATATAGTCCTGATAACACAACAACAAAGTAGTCCTGGTAACATAACAAAATGATTCTTTGCAATCTTTACAGAAATGCCAACTTGTTCAAAAAACAAATTTGAATTTTTGTTTTTCAAAAAAGGCTAAGGCATTTTTTAAAAATAGGGCAAAGTAAAAATTTGAGACATTTAAAAGTAGCGATAAAGTAGGAATTTTTTACCTTTTTATTTCAATATCACCATGATATAATAACAGCGAGGCACAACAGGTTGTGTGTTTCGTAAGTTCTTTCCATACTTAAGACAGAAAACTGTTTGCCCGATGATGCCAAATGATTGACCAAGACACCTTGCTTGAAAGGATTGATTTCACCAGTATAACCACATAAACACAACATTTTGAACTACTAGATGTAATCACAAGGAAACGAAAACACAACTAAATGCTTATAACTTGGTAATATTGTGCATTAACCTAAATTTATATTTTTATTTGAAATGGAAAAGTAGGGATACTAGGGCTGTTTTGGAAAAAAGGCAAAGTAGGGCTCAGATTAAACTAGAATGTGTCCTCAGACACTGATGCCCCCACTGCAACACCAACATTTGTAACAAAGGGCCATAACTCTGGTAAAAATGGTCGCAGGAAAAAATCTTTTCTTTACGATTATCTACACATTCTAATGATCATCTGTGCAAGTTTGAAAGAAATCAGCCCTATAGTTAATGAGGAGTTGATGCCACAAGATATGGGGGACATACATATGGACAGATGGACATAGAGAAGAGTGCAACTCTATATGCCTCCCGCTTTGTTGGGGCATAAAAAGTAGGAAAAAGTAGGAAAGTAGAGAAATCCTGCAGTGTGGCAAGTTGGTGAGGAGTACTTACTGAGTGGTTGAGAGCATGAGGAAACTGTGCATTGTAAAACTGTCCTCTGTAGTAAGATACCCAGATCTGATGTATCAAGCCATTGCCTCCAAGCAGTTGCTAGAATTAGAATAAACACTATCAACGATTGTATGGTTCAGCTGTTAAGTGTGGTGATAAAAGAAACAATCAAAATGATACAGGTTTGACAGGAGTTGTCAGGTCATTCAAAATTATATTATACAAAGTTCAGGTAAATTGTTATTAACCCTTTATTCCATATATTTGCCATTATGGCTGTCTGATCAGGATCTGCACTGTTCCCTGTGGTTGAAAATAACCTAATAAATCAAAGTGACCAGTGTAGTTCCAGATCAGATGGCACAGAAGTGTAGGCAGATCTGAATCAACACTGGTCACTCATGCAATAAAACTTGTGTGCACGAAGGATTAAATGACACTAAATGACGTTATCAGTAAAATAATCTGTTACCGATGTCATGCAGTAATGATAACGTATATTAGGGCTATCCGATCATTCTTGTTGTCCCAGCTAGCTCAACTGATTGTGTGTCAGAATTGCAAAGCTAGGCACTGTCGCCATGGTGGTGCGGGTTTGCTCCCAGTTAGAGGCATTTAACCCTTTACTCCATAGATACACCTTTATAACAGTGTAGATCAAGGTTATTTCTTACCAAACAGTGAACAGTGCAGATCCTGATTGGACAGCACAGATATGCCAGCTGATCTGCATCTACACTGTAGGAAATGTGATGAAAGCCATATGGAGGAAAGGATTAAGTTTAAAAACAGGGATCATGGATCATTATTTCTTTATAAAAGATATTGAAGTTTAGATAACATATGTAAAACAATTCTACTATTTAAACAAGTTGTTAAAAGTTACATTTAACGAAAAGAAACCCTTTGAAACTTATTATCGAAATATATCATTTACTTTGTCAATAAATTTACAGAAGAATAAAACTTTATCAGACTACAATCTTAACAAGACCAAATAAGTGTTCAGTAAACTTGAGTATTGACTTACCCTCTTCCTGGTTGCAAACATGTAAGCTTCTTGTATTTCAAAGTCATGAACAAATGACAGTAGCTCTATCTCATCATTTTGGAAGAAATCACAACTGCGTATAATGTTGCCCAAATCATTGGCTGTCACTCGTAGAATATATATACATGATGGACTGTTACCATAGCGGCTGTCTTCCCTGTGTAATGTATGCAGTGTACATGAACTTAACTATACAAGATATCATTACAAATGATGGATGCTCCCCGAAGTATATTCTGACCAATGAGAATGCCCCTGTATCTGTATCTGTGTAGGTCTCTGTTATAGTTATTAAATTATACCTTGGGCAAGAACAATAAACAAGAGGGCCATGATGTCCCTTTATTGCTCACCTGAAGACAACAAAGTTGTGTTGTACGTGACCCAATGTCTCGATATGGTAAACATTTACACCAAGTTATTTTAAAATCCAATAAGAAACAAAAAATTTACAGCATGGAAAAGAAAATGCTATTTTTAGTAACAGTGACCTTGACCTTGGACCTACCTGCATGGGTATTGAACGCAACACACCTCCTTGTCATGGTGAACATTTATGTAAAGCTATTTTGAAATCACTCCATTCATTAGGAAGTTACAGCCCAGACAAGAAAATTTTATTTTTAGTAACAGTGACCTTGACCTTGGACAAACAGGCATGGGTATTGTACGCGAAAAGACATCTTGTCATGATAAACATTTGAGAAAAGTTATTTTAAAATCCAATGAGAAATAACAAATTTACAGCCTGGACAAGATTTTTCTATTTTTAGTAACAGTGAACTAGTTTTTGACCCCAGATGACCCATATTCAAATTGTTCCAAGTAATTACTGGGACATACGTCTTGACCAAGTTTCATGACAATCAGAGCAAACATGAGACCACAAGAGTGTTAACAAGAAAATTCTATTTTTAGTAACAGTGACCTTGACATTGGACCAACAGGCATGGGTATTGTACTAGACACAGCCCCTTGTCATGGTGAACATTTGTGCCAAGTTATTTTGAAATCCAATAAGAAATAATAATTTGACAGCCAAGACAAGATTTTTCTATTTTTAGTAACAGTGACCTAGTTTTTGACCTTAGATGACCCATATTGGAACTCGTCCAAGTAATTACTGGGAGATACGTCCTGACCAAGTTTAAGTAATTACTGGGAGATACGTCCTGACCAAGTTTTGTGACAATCGGAGCAAAAATGTGGCCACTACAGTGTTAACAACAAAATTCTATTTTTGTAACAGTGACCTTGACCTTAGACCAACAAGCATGGGTATTATACTGGACACACTGCCTTGTTTCGGTGAACATTTGTGCCAAGTTATTTTGAAATCCAATGAGAAATAACAATTTTACAGCCAAGACAAGAATTTTCTATTTTTAGTAACAGTGACCTAGTGTTTGACCCCAGATGACCCATATTCAGACTCTTCCAAGTAATTACTGGGACATATGTCCTGACCATGTTTCGTGACAATTGGATCAAAAATGTGACCACTAGAGTGTTAACAAGAAAATTCTATTTTTAGCAACATTGACCTTGACCTTGGACCAACCGGCATAGGTATTGTACGTGAAACACTGCCTTGTCATGTTGAAGATTTGTGCCAAGTTATTTTGAAATCCGATGAGAAATAACAAATTTACAGCCAAGACAAGATAATTCTACTTTTAGTAACAGTGACCTAGTTTTTGGACCAAGATGACCCATATTCGAACTCATCCAAGAAATTTATGGGAGAGACATCCTGACCAAGTTTCATGACAATCGTAGCAAAAATGTGACCGCTAGAGTGTTAAAAAGAAAATTCTTTTTTTAGTAACAGTGACCTTGACCTTGGACAAACCGACATGGGTATTGTACTCGATACACTGCCTTGTCATGGTGAACATTTGTGCCAAGTTATTTTGAAAACCAATGAGAAATAACAAATTTACAGCCAAGACAAGATAATTCTATTTTTAGTAACAGTGACCTAGTTTTTGGACCCAGATGACCCATATTCGAACTCGTCCGAGAAATTACTGGGACAGACATTCTGACCAAGTTTCTTGACAATCGGAGCAAAAATGTGACCGCTAGTGTTAACAAGAAAATTCTATTTTTAGTAAGTGACCTAGTTTTTGGACCCAGATGACCCATATTCGAACTCGTCCAAGAAATCATTGGGACAAACATCCTGACCAAGTTTCATGACAATCGTAGCAAAAATGTGACCGCAAAAGTGTTAACAAGAAAATTCTATTTTTAGTAGCAGTGACCTAGTTTTTTGACCCAGATGACCCATATTCGAAACGGTCCAAGAAATCATTGGGACAAACATACTGACCAAGTTTCAAAACAATCGAGGCAAAAATGTGACATCTAGCGTGTTAACAAACTAATGCGGGACAGACTGACAGACGGACAACCCGGCGACTATATGCTCCCCGGAATTTCTTCGGGGAGCATAATAAAGTGTATCAATACCGTATAGCGGGTTATTTCTGCGGGTGCCAAATTTCTGCGTTTCTGCGGTCTGCGGATGAAATCGCAGAAATATATCAAGCAGAAAAAATACACCAAGCAGAAATTTAAATCGCAAAATATTGTTTCATTTTCAAGCGAATATCATCGGAGTCGCCATGACCAAGATAATCCGTTTCACAATACAGACAGTGTGTAATAATTACGATCAATTTCCGAAAATCGTTATCGTATATGCATAGTATAAACGCGACATGTGCTCAAACATTTCTCAAACATTGCTCAAACATTCAATTTAATTGAATAGTTGTTTGAGAGTTGTTTTTCATCGATAAATAATATCTTTGTATTTTTTTGATTAAATAAATTGAGTAACAGGTATTAACCCATGAATCAAAATATTGAATTATATGCAGTTTGTATATTATTTCACAAGTAACACTAACAGAGACAGTAAATATCTATATATCGCACCTAGATGATTGTCTCCCTTAGTATGCTTATATCATAGTCGTGTTATTCTTACGACACCTTACCCAATATGAACCGCAGAAATTTATCCTTCAAGGGAACCGAAAACGCAGAAATAAAAAACGCAGAAATTTTTGCATTCATTTTTGAGGACAAAACGCAGAAATTTATGACCGCAGAAATAACCCGCTATACGGTATCTGTAGCATCATTCAATAACAAGTTTTAAACCAATTAGCTGTATCATACTTGAAAGGGTATTTCATAAACATCTTTCAATTTTAAGGTGTTTGCCAGTGATGTTTTTTGCTAATTTTCAAAATGAAAAAAGTTGTTTTTCCCCCAATTTGATGAAAAATCTCCATTCAAAGATTTCGATATATTACTATTAGTTTTTTTAAATAATTTGAAACTAAAATCATTTCACTATAATAAAGCTATTCCTGCAAGCAACAACATAAAACCTCATCAGACAATCTTTAATTATATGAATTCTTCAAATTTTATGATAAAATACCAAAAAAGTGATGAGTGATGTTCACCAATTTGAGAGAAAACCACTGTGCAAATATGGGAATGAATGCCAAATCTGAAAAAAAGGAGAGCATAAAATATAACTGGGCAACAACCCCCAGGTTATTATGCTTAAGATTTACATTCGCACAAACCCATTAACTCTTAACTTGGTGTTGTGGCTTATATCAAGTGGGCACCAGTGTAGATCCGGATCAGCCAGCTCATCCCTGCAATCCAATCTGGATCTACACTGTTCACTTTTTTGTCAGAAATAACCTAATTATTTTAATAGCAAACTGTAGATGCTGATCAGAATACTCAGACTGATCTGGATGTACGCGAGATAATAAAAGCATATCCACGCATTCTGTCTCACTGATGTAAACATTTATGCCAAATATAAACAAGATTGCTCAATGCTTGTCAAAGTTGTGGTCCAGATAAGCTCTGCCATGACCTTAGACCCCTTACTTTGACCTTGACCTCAGAGATGAGAACCTGGCATGACAATTCTCAGTAAGCTTAACATTCTTGCCTAGTATAAACCAGATTGCTCAATGCATGTCAAAGTTAGTCAGGACAAATCTGTACAGACGCACTAATGGACTCACTCACTTATGCTCACATACACCAAACTGCCAATGTGACAACTAAGACAAGCTCATCACAATTGATAATAAATATATCAGTACATAAATCTAAACCAATGTTACCCATTTAAATGAACTAATGCACTGTCAATGTTCACATAGATGGATTTTATGCAAATCATCACGTACTTGCCCTGGAGTGAAATGTAAGATTGTTTTTTCCTTCTGATCAGCTCTTTACATGTATTTAACCCTTTCCTCCATAAACACACCTTTATTGTGTGGGGGAACAGTGGCCGGCACATCCGTGCCAGCTGATCACGATCTGCACTGTTTGCTTTTTGATTCGTTAGGTTATTTCTAACCAAAATGCGACCAGTGCAGTTCCTGATCAGACATCACGGATGCGCCGGCTGATCTGGATCTAAACTGTTCGCCCATGCAATAAAGATGTACCCATGGAGGAAAGGGTTAATAAAACTAGAAACCACAAGAAGCCACATACCAGTAGAAGGCCCGGACACCACGCTGTAGTTCTCTCCACGTCTCTCCAAAATCCTCGGTCAAGTATAACTACAGTATAAAACATTTATTCCTTAGTTTACTGCTAATTCATCAAGATTCCAGGGGTTATAATTTTTATGGATTTTAACGACTTACCCATGACCATAAACAAGAAAGATAATCCCAAAATTGTCTGTGCTGTGAATATGTACTGTATAACACTTACTTTAATATTTTGGTAGAAAATTTAATTTAACTGTGATATAGTTTCATATTGTGGTTATGTTTTTACTGTTTACTGTTTTCTGTCACTACATATAATTATGTGTTGCCTATATGTATTGTGTACAACGCCACTGAATATGTTTATGTAGAAATAGGCGTTTAACAAAATAAACAAGTTTCAAGTTTCAAGATATATAGAATTGTATGATGCATTTTAGTAATTGAAAAATCCAAATTTAGGTATCCGTTAAATACTGTCGAACTGAAAAGCATTAATTTTTTTCTCCACAAATATGAATAAATTCACATGATATCAATATTTGCGTATAAAATTTAAATATTTCTTTATTTTCTATTACAGCACTTCATAATAATATGCATGTATAAAATGTCAGTACCATGTGACCACACATAAACTAACAGGTATTGCACTAACTATAAGGGGAAATAGATGGCGACCAAAGTAAATGCTTTAACATACTGTGCCATCTGTAGAGGCTGAGGTATCCATGGCAAGCGCAAGCTTGTAGTCACTCTGGTGGAACAAAATACGGCTTGGTTTGAACGCTACTGATTGTGTGTAGATGGTCATACCGTAATCTGGTGTCCGGAAAATATACCTGTTATCCTCATCTGTGAAAATGTACTGAAAATATAACAGAATCATTGCCAAAATATACTAAAGGGGCAGCAATCATTAATTTCATTTTACATTGCAATATTTTGCTTTTGTTTATATTGTTAACCCTTTACTCAATGTATACACATTCTATTGCATGTGCAACCTGTGTAGATCAGAGGGCACATTTGTGCTGTCTGATTAATATCTGCAATGTTCGCTTTTTGGTAAAAAAATAACCTAATTAAGCAAAAAGTGAACAGTGCAGATCTTGATCACCCATGCAATGTAGGCATATATGGAAGAAAGGGATAATATCAGATAAGGATCAATGCTCTGTTTTGTATCATTAGCAATAAATTAAATTTAAAGTTGCAGATCATTGATTTTCAGAAATTTATATTAAGAATATAGAATGTAATTAAAGTGTTATTGAAATGTAATTGTTAATTAAACACTTTTTCATGTTGTAATTAATTATTTTTGACATGTAGTTAAAAATACATCAAATTACACATTACATTTAATTACTTGGACATTGTAACTAAATTGCAATTCATTAAAATTACAAATTCAATTACCCCAAGTCTGGATCTGAATCTACACTGGGCCCAAGGTTATAAAACTGAGCATGGAAACCAGTCTCAAATCTCAAGCATCTGATTGGCTGAAATGGCGACTGGTCGCCATTTCAGCCAATCAGATGCTTGAGATTTGAGACTGGTTTCCAATCTCAGCTTTATAACCTTCAGCCCTGTTCACTTCTTGGTAAGAAATAACCCCTAATGAATCTAGAAACCAACAGTGTAGATCTACCAGTAATCAGAGAGCACTAACCTCATGGCTGGATCTACACTGTTCACTGATGTGATTAAAGTTGTATCTATGGAGTAAAGAGTTAACCTTCTCAGCCCAGACAGTGCAGATCTAATGAGCCAGGTATTGAATTGATATCATAACATCGATGTGAATGTCATCTATATATAAATGATTTTTTTATTTTAAGAGGTAGTTTGGATTTCTGCAATGCTCTCTCTTGACTTAAACCAATTCTTTGCTTGCATAAATCATAAAATTTACACTTACCATAATAGTAACCAATTATTGAACTAGAATGTGTCCTCGGACACTGATGCCCCCACTGCTGCAACATAATTTTTAATAAGAAAGGGCCATAACTCTGGTAAAAATGGTCCAGGAAAAAATCCTTTCTTTACTATCATCTACACATACTGCTTGATCATCTGTGCAAGTTTGAAAGAAATCTGTCTTATAGTTTAGGAGGAGTTTTTGGGACATACGTACGTACGTACATACGGACGGACGGACGAGTGCAACTCTATATGCCTCCCACTTTGTGGGGGCTTAAAAAATTCTCTGAAAATGTAGCATTTTTGCCTTTTTCCGCATTATCTGCAACATTTATATTTAAGTCACTAATAAACATTCTAACAACTTGGGTTGTGTCTTTTATTTCTGAATCATCCCATCAACATATTTTAAGATACTGTTTCCTGTCGGAGTTTGTTTCTTTTGAGGTTTAAAGCCTACCGTGTGATAGGCCACCATTTTTAATTTGGCTTTGAATGGCAATAAAGTGGCCGTGCTTGATTCATTTTGTGCTATTTAATCAAACAATGCACATATTAAACAAACAAAACTGCATATCCTATATTGCGATTGCGTATCGGTATGCTTTGCTTTAATTTTCATTGCATTTTCTTCAAATTTAAGTTTTTTTTACGCAGACACATATGTTATCTGGAGTTCTGTGTTAAGGTCATGGTAGAATACATGTACTGCGAATTATTTTATTATTTTATTACTCAAATTACTATTTATAATTGTAGAAAACTATTTTATTGTTAAAATCTTTTTATTGAAGGGAAAATACCCATACAACCTTATGCAAAAGCCCCTAAGGGTATTGTCATTAAAGTTTAGAAGTTTAGAAAAATCTATAAAAGTATTTTTACATTCATTAATTTGGATATATTAATGAATTGTGTACTAACCCTTTGCCATGATATGACAACTGGTAGGAACTTCAATTTGAAATGAAACTTTCCTCCATGAATTTGGCTTTATCATGTGGGTGAACAATAATCTGTTTAGATCCAGAACAGCCAGCACAGTCATGCCATAGGACAGGATATAAGCTTTAAGATTCATTAGGTTATTTTTTACCAAGGGGTAAACATTGTAAATCCAGATCAGATGGCAAAGATATGCAGGCTGATCTGGATGTACATGTACAATATTCACCCATGTGATAAAAGACACATCTTTGGAGTAAATAAGCTTGTCTGGGGTTGGTTAGGGTCCTTTATTGGGAGGGGGAATCATTTTAACTGGGGTTTAGCATGATTCATAAGAACGGCCGCTATCTTGATTTAGAAAACTACTCAATGATGACAGAGTGTCATCACTTTGGTTAGTTTACAAGGTGCAAACAACATGACAACAAAAAAACATTTTGCACGTTCCATTACTAGTTCTCCTGCACTAATACAGGCAGTTAATAAATATAGTATCATAACAACTTCCTTAGGGTGTTCATGAATGCTGATATCTAATACACTGTTTACACGACATGGGTTATGAGTCAGCCACATTGCAATACCATTACTACCATGATTTGCTTTAATCAATCAAACACATCTCACAGGATGTATTTATACTGATGATTTACCCACTGCTTTGAATCAAATCTAATTTTAAAGCCTTTTCTTGGAAAGCTATTTACATATTTATATATTATCAAGAGTGCTGCACATATTACAGCCTCAATTTTTAACCTCTAAATTAATGTAAGTTAAAATTCAGCCTAATCCATTTATTGTTCAGAGGAGTGTTGTACGAACATTTTATTGACTATGTAGACCCTGATCAGACCAACAAAAATATACACTGAACATGATCGCATTCTGAACTGGATCTACACTGGTCACATTTTGGTCAGGCCTGAAGGTTATAAAGCTGAGCATGGAAACCAGTCTCAAATCTCAAGCATCTGATTGGCTGAAATGGCGACCAGTCGCCATTTCAGCCAATCAGATGCTTGAGATTTGAGACTGGTTTCCATGCTCAGCTTTATAACCTTGGGCACAGAAATAACCTAATAAATCTAGTAGCAAGCAGTGCAGATCTCGATCAGATGGCACATTGTGCCAGCTGATCTGGATCTACACTGTTCGACTGTGCCATTAAGGTGTATATATTTGGGTGAAAGGGTAAAATAAAGTAAGCTTACATGACTGTTGAGAGCAGGAGAGTTGAAGAACTGGGAGATAACTGCAGGTCTCCCATCAAACAGCTGCAGCTTATCCTTGATAGAGATGAAACTGGCACCATAATTATGGGATATAAATACGTTGCTTGTGTGTGAAGTTATTGACGGTATACCTGATGATCCAATCTCTATGCCTAAAACAATAACAATATATACATAGGTCAAAGATCATCAAACTAAATCAGGAGACCAGTCTCAAATCACAAGCATCTGATTGGCTTAGACGGTGACCTGTCGCCATTTCAGCCTATCAGATGCTCGAGATTTGAGACTGGTCTCCAATATCAGTTTTATGATCTTGAACCATACATAGTTATAGCAAAATAATTTTAAATGCTATATTAAAATGTCATTTTGTAAAAACAGCTTATGAAGCACAGAATTAGCAAGAAAATTACAGTTATTATGCAAATGCATAGCAATGCTACAACATCCATTTATGATATGAATAGAAAACCATGTGTTGTTTTCTTAAACATGATGTAAAGTCAAGAGCACTGTCAAGGGAAATACCCATGTTATCAGTTAATAAAATGCAAAACCAATCAGAGCAATCAACTAAAAGAGCTCCATACAAACCAATGATTGATAGCAGACACGATGTACATATTAATAATCATCCAGTAATAGTTTACTGTAAATATAATGCATGGTCCATTATTCATCCAGAATTAAAAAGTCTAATAACAGCTTTACAAGGTATAACACACTAACCTTTTGTAAGAGATATAATAACATTGCTTTCTTGTCCTGCCCAGTGTACCACCATCTGTGTGTGACTGTCATTGAAAGAAAACTGAAACAGACAATCATTAAAAAATAATATGCTAAACATTACAGACACCCACTTATTGTTTACTGGACTAAAACAACAGGTTTTATGTCAATTGGACATTTACTTTTTAAAGTTATAAGCAACAAGTCATTGGAAAGGGGCATAACTTAAAAGACATCGTAAGTTATTAATCTTGTTCTCAGAACAGATTTGTTCATGAATGTAGAAAACAGTTTTCAAGAACACTGCAGACTCAATATAAAGTGGTATTTGAAGTCCATTTTCAGGACCGTAGTAATAATTGAATCCCATTTTTTTCTCACATAAAAATAATAGTTATGATTTCCCATGCAAATTAATAGTGGTGCTACATTACAATTGCAATCATGCCTAAACATATCCCAAATAAAATATGGTAATTGCTTTAGACAACAGAGAAATGAAATATGATTATGAAACTAGAAAATGTCCTCAGACATTGATGCCCCCACTGCTGCAACAACATTTGTAATAGCAAAAGGCCATAACTCTTTTAAAAATGGTGGCAAGAAAAAACCTTTCTTTATGATAATCTACACATCCTGCTGGATCATCTGTACAAGTTTTAAAGAAATCAGCCTGTTAGCTTAGGAGAAGTTGATACCACAGATTTGGTGGACGCACATATGTATGGATGAGTACAACTCTACATGCCTCCCACTTTGTGGGGGCCTTAAAAAAAATATTTCATAATTATTAAGAAAAGAAAAAGTAACTAGAGCTATCACTGAAGGTGATTAATACCCCCGCAATACTGCTTTGTCAGAGTATACAGAAATGATGTTTGCATCTTTCATGGGTGAAAGTTGAAAAATAATTGAAATCCTGAAATTTTTCTGCAAAAGTTGTGTTTAAAAATAGCGACTTGGGTTTTCACCGGATGTAAACAAAACTGTAAAAGTAGTTGACGTCACAAGGTTTTGTTGAATCGTGCTCCCCTTCTAAAAAATAATGGACTGATCCAAATGAAAAAAAATATGTCATGCAAATCTAATCACCAATGTATGTTAAAAGTTTGAAAACTGGAGAAGTAGTTTGTGTCATAAGATTTTGCTAAATTATGCTCCCCTCAAACCAAATATGTCACTAACATGCGCACTTCATGCAGAACATATGATTTCAGTTTCAAGTCGATTATCTTGAAAACTGTAGAAGTTTTCATAACACGATTTTGTGAAATCATGTCCCCTGCAAAAAAGAATGGACTGATCCACACAAAAAAAAATGTCACGCACATCTACACTTCATGCTGAACATATGTTTAAAGTTTAAAGTTAATATCTTAAAAACTGTAGAAGTAGTTCGTGTCACAAGATCTTGTTGAATCATGCTCCCCTGCTAAAGAATAATGGACTGATCCACATGAAACAAAGTATGTCATGGAAATCTACTCACAAACGTATGTTTAAAGTTTGAAAACTGGAGAAGTAGTTTGCATCATAAGATTTTAAATAAAAGATTTTGTTAAATAATGCTCACCTGCAAAAACTAATGGACTGATCCACAAAAAAATATGTCGCTGACATACACACTTCATGCAGAACATACAATTTTGGTTTCAAGTCGATATCTTGAAAACTGTAGAAGTTTGCATAACACGATTTTGTTAAATCATGTCCCCTGCAAAAAATAATGTTCTGATCCACACGAAAAATATGTCACGCACATCTACACTTCAGGCCGAACATATGTTTAAAGTTTCATATCAATATCTTAAAAACTGTAGAAGTAGTTCGTGTCACAAGATTTTGTTGAATCATACTCCCCTGCTAAAAAATAATGGACTGATCCACATGAAACAAAGTATGTCATGGAAATCTACTCACAAACTTATGTTTAAAGTTTGAAAACTGGAGAAGTAGTTCGCGTCAAAAGATTTTAAATAAAAGATTTTGTTAAATAATGCTCCCCTCCAAAAAATAATGGAATGATCCACAAAAAAATATGTCGCTTACATGCGCACTTCAGGCAGAACATAAAATTTTAGTTTAAAGTCTTATATCTTGAAAACTGTAGAAGTTTGCATAACACAATTTTGTTAAATCATGTCCCCTGCAAAAAATAATGGACTGATCCACACGAAAAATATGTCACGCACATCTACACTTCATGCCGAACACATGTATAAAGTTTCAAGTCAATATCTTAAAAACTGTAGAAGTAGTTCGTGTCACAAGATTTTGTTAAATCGTGCTCCCCTCCGAAAAATAATGGACTGATCTACATGAGAGAAAAAAAAAATTGCGCAAATGTACTCACGAACATATGTTTAAAGTTTCAAGTCGATATCTTGAAAACTGTCGACGTAGTAAGTGTAGAAGTTTGCATAACAGGATTTTGTTAAATCATGTCCCCTGCAAAAAATAATGGACTGATCCAAACGAAAAATATGTCACGCACATCTACACTTCATGCCGAACATATGTATCAAGTTTGAAGTCAATATCTTAAAAACTGTAGAAGTAGTTCGCGTCACAAGATTTTGTTAAATCGTGCTCACCTCCGAAAAATAATGGACTAATCTACATAAGAGAAAAAAAATTTGCGCAAATGTACTCACGAACATATGTTTAAAGTTTCAAGTCGATATCTTGAAAACTGTTGACATAGTAAGTGTAGAAGTTTGCATAACATGATTTTGTTAAATCATGTCCCCTGCAAAAAATAATGGACTGATCCACACGAAAAATATGTCACGCACATCTACACTTCATGCTGAACATATGTATCAAGTTTCAAGTCAATATCTTAAAAACTGTAGAAGTAGTTCGTGTCACAAGATTTTGTTGAATCATGCTCCCCTGCTAAAAAATAATGGACTGATCCACATGAAACAAAGTATGTCATGGAAATCTACTCACAAACGTATGTTTAAAGTTTGAAAACTGGAGAAGTAGTTTGCTTCAAAAGATTTTAAATAAAAGATTTTGTTAAATAATGCTCACCTGCAAAAAATAATGGACTGATCCACAAAAAATATGTCGCTGACATACACACTTCATGCAGAACATACAATTTTAGTTTAAAGTCTTATATCTTAAAAACTGTAGAAGTCTGCATAACAGGATTTTGTTAAATCATGTCCCCTGCAAAAAATAATGGACTAATCCACACGAAAAATATGTCACGCACATCTACACTTCATGCCTAACATATGTACCAAGTTTCAAGTCAATATCTTAAAAACTGTAGAAGTAGTTCGCGTCACAAGATTTTATTAAATTGTGCTCCCCTCCGAAAAATAATGGACTGATCCAGATGAGAAAAAAAAAATTTGCGCAAATGTACTCACGAACATATATTTAAAGTATCAAGTCCATATCTTGAAAACTGTTGACGTAGTTAGTGTAGAAGTTTGAGTAACAGGATTTTGTTAAATCAGGTCCCTGCAAAAATAATGGACTGATCCACACGAAAAATATGTCACGCACATCTACACTTCATGCCGAACATATATTTCAAGTTTCAAGTCAATACCTTAAAAACTGAAGAAGTAGTTCGCATCACAAGATTTAGAAGTTTGCATAACACGATTTTGTTTAATCATGTCCCCTGCAAAAATAATGGACTAATCCACACGAAAAATATGTCACGCACATCTAGACTTCATGCGAACATGTGTATCAAGTTTCAAGTCAATATCTTAAAAACTGTAGAAGTAGTTCGCGTCACAAGATTTTGTTTAATCGTGCTCCCCTCCGAAAAATAATGGACTGATCCACATGAGAAAAAAAATAGTACGCGCAAATGTACTCACGAACATATGTTTAAAGTTTCAAGAAGATTTCTTGAAAACTGTTGATGCTGTAAGTGCCACAGACAGACCGCCCAACGAACCAACAAACCAACCGGATGATGACTCCTATATACCCCCTATACTTCGTATGCGGGGGTATAATAAATGTTCAATCAAATTCACTGATAGGCAATCAGTGAATTTGGTTGAACATTTATTACTTTATATAGCATATATCACACTGAAATCAAATGAAAAGGCGTCAGTTCAACATTACAGATTTATGATCTCACCATCATGCAGACAATCGGCTTCTTTGATCTAAATACACAACTACTGCTTCAGTATAAAAGTGACAGTTAACATGTGTTGGGGCAGACATAAAGTGGATTTAATTATACACAGGGGTGATCCAGAGTAGGGTTGCTCAAATGCCCTTTCGGGACAGCAATATTTAATTTTCATTGAGAGTTTAGCCAGAAAGTTGGAAATCATCATGTGCACTACCTTAAGAGTGCCCTAAATAATCCCCATTACTGGAAATCTTGCATCTGACCCTGTATACATGTTTTGATATTGAACTTTATTGGGACAAGTATTCATACAAGTACATTTATCTGATCTTTCTCTGCCATGCGTTCAAAGTACTTTAGTCTTTAATCTTTAGACTTCAAAGTCAGTGAATGTAACTAAAATAATTCACTCTCTCTCTCTCTCTTTCCTGTTTAGTATAGGTAGATATTTGTGTAATTTAAATCAATATTTGTGTAATTTAAATCAATATTCACCATGACAAGAAACAAACATTTATATTGATTTAAAGCAACACAGATAATTTTGAAGCACAGTTATCTCCGGACATATGTACATTTGTACCTTGTGCTGATTTCATTTTCTTGCACTGGGTTTTTATTCACCATCATCCCCTGATCAAATCATCTTATTAGACAGATCTGTAACATCCCTAAATACTGTAACCCTTTCCTCCATTTATTCTCCTTTATGACACGGGCACACTTTATAGATCCAGATCAGCTGGCACATTTGTACTGTCTGATCAGGATCTACACTTTTGGCTTTTTGATTTATTAGGTTATTTCTGACCAAAATGGGAACAGTGCAGATCCTGATCAGACAGTACAGTTGTGCCGACTGATCTGGATCTGCATTGTTTACAAATGAGATAAAATGTGTATATATCATTACATGTACAAATGTATATGGAGAAAGGGTTAAGTGTAAAAAAAATGACCTTGTCCTTTAATGTTTGCCGTCAACTACATTTTTATTGATGATTTGATGAAATTAAATGATTGATAATTGGAAATTGATGATGAAAACATTTGATAAGACTGTCTATAAATAACACCTTGAAATTATCACAGTTCTGTGATTTTCATACCTTAGCAGGGCTTTTCATCAGAAAATTGGGAAGAGGCCCTGGCCTTTCAAATTGGGAAATTTATGCGTGATAAATGTTTACTTTGGGAAAACAAAATTCATTGAAAGATGGGCATTAGTTTGTAAATTTGAATAGTATTTAGTGTTTTCAACTAAAATTTAATTTTTCAGACTTAAATTTTCAAACTCCCCTCAGAGGATATTGATCCATTATTGGACATCTAATCTAGCATTTTGGGAAGAGTCTCTGCCACAGTTGGGAAAAAGTGAAGCGGCCATAATATAGGCTTCTGCTATATAAGGATGAAAAGCCCTGCTGGGTATATAAGTCACTTGAATATACTGACTCTCCCTTTAAAGGGTTAATACAAGTATCATTAGTATCAGAGCTTCAAACGTATCCATAATATTTTTACTCTATATATGAGCTGTGTCGTGAGATTTTCAACCTACTTGTCAAAATTTCACATTTTCAGGTTTTTATTGAACCATATAGTTTGAACCTTTGTGATCATTTTGATATAAAAATCAAGTTTAAATTCAATCTAGAAATATGTTTATTATTATTTTTAAAATGATATAGTTGAAATCAATAGTTATCCCACATGACGTCATCGACGTCATAACGTTCGCGGAAATTGAAAATTGTTTGAAGCGCTTCCGCGAATTGATTGTAATACTACAAATTACTGTTTCAATAAGATTTTGAACCAGCGAGCGAACTCCGTAAACATCTTTTGTACTTCAACACTTCAAAAGACGCCGATCACGTTTTATGTCACGCGACTCCTGTTAGAACTGCCGCTCCAGTCAGAAGACGCTGCGTTCAATTTTCAAGTAATGTTTTGCTGTCAATTAATTTTTGTCACTGTGGGTTGATTCTCATTAAACTGAAACTTTCGTTTTCTAAAGATTTGAATAGGAGGCCAACATGTAGGATAATATTAACCTTGTTCTATATGATTCTGTCAATTAAACTTTTCCGCTACTTTTCAAAGGAAATATAAGACGCCGCGCCACGCGTTTGATGTTTTGGTTGCAAGCCAAAATCTAACTGAAATCGAAATTTGTAATAAATTTAAAGGTCATGGTGTAGAAAACTTTTAAAACATTAGTGTTTGCAGCTAACTACCTATCCTTTATGATGATAAAATAGGATCAACAATAAAAAGATTTAGTTTCAAACTGTTCTGTTTTACCGATTTTTGATGTTTTCAGCTTTAATGTGCGTAGAATATTTCAGAAATCCCAATATCCAATAAAATCTAAGTAATTGTGACACTTAAAAATACATTTGCTAAACTGAAACTTTGCTACATTGTGAGTACCGCTTCATTTGTAATAGTTCTTAGGTTTTTGCACAAAGTTGTCGTTGACATAAATTAGTATTGTTATGACATGCATAAAATGTAGTATTTTTTCCCTATGTGTTAGTCATAAACAGATCCAAGTAAAATATATTCTGTGAGGAGTCATTATTATATTATTTTATGCTATAATGAATGTACAAAATGCTCAGCAGGCGAAAAAGTATAAGAGGCTTTCCGACTGATGAAAATAACAAATTGTGTCGTACCTTTCGCAAGTATTTTTTTATTTTCTAACGCGGACATAATATGAAGTTTTGTGTACATATAAAATAGACGGTTGCTCCAATTCTATTAGCTTTATTATAAACCTGTGTATTTTTCGAAAATACTCATTTCAATTTACTGGAAAATGTGTAGGTTCGTCTTATACCGAAATAGGGACTAAAACAGAGTCTCGAAATATGGCTATATACTGTCGCTTTATGATGTAATTGTTTTGTTTTTATAACGTAACTCACTGAAATCAGTTTTAAAGTACGCAACGCATACATGTATACGTATCGAAGAAAATATAACAATTTCAATAAAAGCAAGGGTTGTGTTGTACTGGGGTTGTGTGCATGTCTCAATTTTGGACCTCTGGTCCCATGAACTTCCCATGACGTACGTTGGTACGTGGTTCTAAAAGTATCTTTGTCTCTGAACAAAATAGCCACGAGGTATCAGCACCTCTCTTACTTTCGTGACCTAGCAATGTTGTTTCTCTTTTTCGCATCGTGTTTTCGCGTTTTCGTGGCCTAACTCTCCTGAGAGTGAGACTATAATAGTTTAATTTGCATCGTACTTTCGTGACTTCGCTTCGTGTTTTCGCTTTCTCGCGTCGTGGTTTCGCGTACTCGCAGCGTGTTTTCGCGATTTTGTGGTCTCGCCCAAGTGGTCGAAAGGACAAAACAACGATGTTAGTTTAAATATCTGTGGATACGTAACAGATTCGTTCATTGTTACGGATCTGTCCACAATTGACGCTATGTTCGCAATAAAGTCAACATCACAACGTTTGTAAAAGATAGATATATGCGACGCTTGTCGTTTTCATAGACTTAGGGGTATTAGAGTTAGATAAAAGCTGGAAACACATAATTGAAAATATGAAAATACGTGTATGAAAAATACATAAAGTTCATAACTTAAATAACAGCAAAACGACTGAAATATGCATATCAGTTGGAGTCGTTTCCTAGCGGCATGATTGAATTAGTGACATCACAGTGAACTCTTTATCATGTTTATCCGCCTTTTTAATTTATAGAAATAAAATTTATGCTGATTAATATATCTACTTAAAGTTTGAAATTTTGACGAACATTTCATCAGACAACAAGATTTCTATGTCGCCAGATACTTTGTAAGAAAAATCTACATCGGTCTCGTCATCTGTTTTTGTTGTGTCAGTAAACTCTCTCGAAGCTGCGTCATAATACGATTATAATATTATCATTAGTCCTATACATGCAACAACTAATTTTCAACCTCATCTGACATTACTAGTATGTTACCTCCATTGTCAAGAACCCTCGTTATTTCCAAAATGTGTAGTAAGCAAAATATTTTTCATTTGTCTCTTCCTAAAATTAAGTTAACAAGGATATACAGTTTCTGATTTTCAATTACAATGAACTTGAAGGTAAATGCAAAAATGGGATTTTTAACATGAATCAAAAGGAATAACGCATACAGGCGTTCACTACAGTGAGCACAAAGAGTACAAGTAACTCGCTTACCTCCCTTGAAAAAATGACGTAACAGTTGTAGATGCTCGATAGTAAATGGAATAACGAAGGGGTGTGTCAGGTAAATGCTTCTTGATTATGGGGTGAAAAAAGAAACACAATAGAAAAATATGATATGTACGTAAATTATATTTCCGTAGGTTACGCAACTTGCTAATTTTCTTGCTATTTAAGTAAGAAATGCGTTACATGTTGAAACACTGTAGATACTTTAGCAACAACTCTTTACTACATTGTCACGCTTAAAACACTAAGTGACTATTTTTACGTTTGCTGCTTTTAGCAACCGCATGTTTAGTTTATCGTGTCCGTTTCTACGCACAGGCAAAATTGGCACTTCGCAATTTATAGCAATTTGAGCGTCAGAAACATAAAGCTAAGCTAATTATTGTACTAACTGGATGACGTCAAACCTTGTCAATACTTTGACGTCGTTTTTCTACATGACGTCATTTTGACCAGAAGGTCGAAAATCTCACGACACGGCTCATATGTGTTTTAACGTGTGTGTGACCAATGTAGATCCAGACCAGCTGGCACATTCATGCCATCTAATCTAGCTCTACACTGGTCACATCTTGTTCACAAATAACCCAGAATGAATCAAATGCAAACAGTAGATTCCAATCAGATGACATGGATGTGCCAGATGATCTTGATCTACACTGTTTGCCCATGCTATACGCCTTTCCAATAATTCGATGAATTTTTTCGGTTACCTCCCCTGTCCAGTCACGTGACTGCTCTACGTGAAAAATGATTGCTCGCTGTATTAACGTAATAGGGAATATGTACCTACAACTTTCTTTTTTATCGAAATTTTTTTTTTTGAAATTTATATTTTCTCTTTGAATTAGTAATAATACATAAGCGTCATGATATTTTTGAAAATTATTTATAAAACAATCAAGTTTCTTTGACTAAAAGTGTCAAGTCATTATTCCTCGGATTAAACAGTAAACGACTTGAACTAACAGCTAGTGTTCTCTCCACGGCTAATTTGAGTCTCGTTTCCGGATTAGCGTGTCAAATCAACTAATGACATCATGTTATGATTATGTCGGCGGCGATTGATTTTGAAGGTGGCATGCCATAAAAATGTCAAATTGTCTCGCACAAGGGGTCATCTGTCAATTACTTAAAGGGGCAGATATCATTGACCAATAGAGATCGTGTAATTACTATTTGCAAGGTATCTACACCTCCCAATTCTTAAGTATTTCGGAGTCCTTTAATTACTGGATGTGCCAGCAAATGTATTTGATTTATCATTTATATGGATTCTTAATCAACATTACGACACGTTATAGAAACAAAAGCTGTCAAAAAGAAACAAATCTTGGTAAAACATTTTATATATGTTTAATTAATCGTTTGGGCTTTTATGCCAAAATTACAATCTGTCACCCCTAAGATCGAAATCTAAATTGGATATGCAATCATATTGTAATATAAATATTCCCATCTTCATTGGAAGCCGGCATCTGAATCCTTGGATTTTATTCTACGAATGATACTTCTACAACAAACAATCAGATTACCGATCCTAGCGCATAGCCAGTATTAGCAATTTGCAACATTCACACCAGTAAAATATATTTTCAGCGAAATAGATATTAAGAAGAAATTGTTGTACAGAATTGGTAAAATTAATGCTTATGTTTGTCCAAATTGCGTTTCATAATGCCTACTATCAACAAGAATGGTACATGTTTTTAAATCATTAAAAATCTAAATATCTAACAAATAGTGAAAATAAAAAAGTCTGGCTAGAATAACAGACCAGCAACTTATTTTTTTCACCGCCGGCGACGAAAGCAGACCTGCAATATAGTGGATAATGTTAGCTATTATGTGCTTAAGCCATTAGTGCGATCGTTCAGCTATCACGCAGAGCCTCATTTTGGATTGATTTCCGGTCGCGATAAGTAACTCGTACAGGACTGCGAAACTGTTTATTGGAAAGGCGTATAAAGGTGTATTATGATTTAAAAAGTTAAGTGACAACCTGCATTTGCATACAGTGCATGCCCAGTCTTAAATTGCACCAACCACCCGTTCACACTGGCCAAAAAATGCATCAAGATAATTCACTATGATCTGAGAAGCCCAACTTGATTTTCATCTGCTGATCCAAAGATTCAAATCATCCTAATTCTTAGAAGATTAAAATTTCATTCTGTATTTTTTTATTTACTTTATTACAGCATCTATCTTTCTATCTGATACATTTCTATACACTGTTGTTGTGTCATGTTTTGGTGTAGCCCAACTATTTGTGCGCAACAAGAGCTTTTCTATATATACGATGGTCGCTCTTCGCGCACAACCCAGTTACTAATCAAATCAATGCGGAAAATTTTCCTTCTATTTCTATATGCCGCCGATCGGAAAATGAATCGCAACTTTTCAATCTTTTGCCGGCTTCATAAAGCATCTTAAACCATATTTATTTTTAAAAAAAATACATACCTGAGAAGCCACATTCAAGTAGAATCAATATATGTAATTCTTTATAAGTAACGTTTTTGGTTTTTTATGCAGAACTGTTTTAAACCTCCACCCATGTCAGGGGTTTTCCTAGCCTGTCCAGTCACGTGACGGCTCTACGTGAAAAATGATTGCTCGCTGTATTAACGTAATAGGGAATATGTACCTACAACTTTCTTTTTTATCGAAATTTTTTTTTTGAAATTTATATTTTCTCTTTGAATTAGTAATAATACATAAGCGTCATGATATTTTTGAAAATTATTTATAAAACAATCAAGTTTCTTTGACTAAAAGTGTCAAGTCATTATTCCTCGGATTAAACAGTAAACGACTTGAACTAACAGCTAGTGTTCTCTCCACGGCTAATTTGAGTCTCGTTTCCGGATTAGCGTGTCAAATCAACTAATGACATCATGTTATGATTTTGTCGGCGGCGATTGATTTTGAAGGTGGCATGCCATAAAAATGACAAATTGTCTCGCACAAGGGGTCATCTGTCAATTACTTAAAGGGGCAGATATCATTGACCAATAGAGATCGTGTAATTACTATTTGCAAGGTATCTACACCTCCCAATTCTTAAGTATTTCGGAGTCCTTTAATTACTGGATGTGCCAGCAAATGTATTTGATTTATCATTTATATGGATTCTTAATCAACATTACGACAAGAAACAAAAGCCGTCAAAAAGAAACAAATCTTGGTAAAACATTTTATATATGTTTAATTAATCGTTTGGGCTTTTATGCCAAAATTACAAACTGTCACCCCTAAGATCGAAATCTAAATTGGATATGCAATCATATTGCAATATAAATATTCCCATCTTCATTGGAAGCCGGCATCTGAATCCTTGGATTTTATTCTACGAATGATACTTCTACAACAAACAATCAGATTACCGATCCTAGCACATAGCTAGTATTAGCAATTTGCAACATTCACACCAGTAAAATATATTTTCAGCGAAATAGATATTAAGAAGAAATTGTTGTACAGAATTGGTAAAATTAATGCTTATGTTTGTCCAAATTGCGTTTCATAATGCCTACTATCAACAAGAATGGTACATGTTTTTAAATCATTAAAAATCTAAATATCTAACAAATAGTGAAAATAAAAAAGTCTGGCTAGAATAACAGACCAGCAACTTATTTTTTTCACCGCCGGCGACGAAAGCAGACCTGCAATATAGTGGATAATGTTAGCTATTATGTGCTTAAGCCATTAGTGCGATCGTTCAGCTATCACGCAGAGCCTCATTTTGGATTGATTTCCGGTCGCGATAAGTAACTCGTACAGGACTGCGAAACTGTTTATTGGAAAGGCGTATAAAGGTGTATTATGATTTAAAAAGTTAAGTGACAACCTGCATTTGCATACAGTGCATGCCCAGTCTTAAATTGCACCAACCACCCGTTCACACTGGCCAAAAAATGCATCAAGATAATTCACTATGATCTGAGAAGCCCAACTTGATTTTCATCTGCTGATCCAAAGATTCAAATCATCCTAATTCTTAGAAGATTAAAATTTCATTCTGTATTTTTTTATTTACTTTATTACAGCATCTATCTTTCTATCTGATACATTTCTATACACTGTTGTTGTGTCATGTTTTGGTGTAGCCCAACTATTTGTGCGCAACAAGAGCTTTTCTATATATACGATGGTCGCTCTTCGCGCACAACCCAGTTACTATTCAAATCAATGCGGAAAATTTTCCTTCTATTTCTATATGCCGCCAATCAGAAAATGAATCGCAACTTTTCAATCTTTTGCCGGCTTCATAAAGCATCTTAAACCATATTTATTTTTAAAAAAAAATACATACCTGAAAAGCCACATTCAAGTAGAATCAATATATGTAATCCTTTATAAGTAACATTTTCGGTTTTTTATGCAGAACTGTTTTAAACCTCCACCCATGTCAGGGGTTTTCCTAGCCTTTCTGGGTGGCCGGAAAACGGACCCTTTCCCAAAGCAAACGGACCCTTTCCCTATCCGAAATTTCTTCCATTTTTCCCAATTGAATCCACAAATAATTTTCAAAACATAAGATATCCAATATATCGCACTTGGTCCGTGGATTCCAATTTTTTGTACATTTACAATGTATATGTTTGTTCATTCTTCGTGGTGGTAAAAAAGATCAAAATTATTCAATCAACGTTGGCGACAAATTCACGAAACGCACGCTTTTTTCGCGTCGTATTACGTCATTATCGGCGACGGCTGTTTATTACATTTTGTGTGCAGGGATTTAAGAGGTGATGTACACGTTCACAAATGGATACAATTTAACATCAAATATATCAAAATAAATGAAAGGTGTTTTTTAACAATTATGTTGCTTCTGATTTGACATGAAACCCCCTTTGTGACGAACAATGCGAAAAACACCAAGCTGATAACGG
Organism: Corbicula japonica; assembly: GCA_038501625.1. NCBI lineage: Eukaryota > Metazoa > Mollusca > Bivalvia > Venerida > Cyrenidae > Corbicula > Corbicula japonica. Next base: position 98,530 of record JAZAYU010000208.1, read on the forward strand.
TACTGGCAGAATTTCGTTCATGAGACAAACCGCAAATTAGCAGCAATAAATGCAAGTTGCTAACCATAATAGACATGAGCAGGAAACGTCAAAACAGTTTGTTGTTTTGACATTACCTGCTCATTGACATATCAAGCTGGTTAACGACGGACGACGACGAACTAACATCGCCGACCATGACCGACTAACAGATCGTCGATCAGTTGAAAGTACCGAAAACAATAATACGGCACCGTTGGAAATTGATGATGGCGATCTTTGTTTGAACATTAATTAATTTCTTTTCATTAAAAATAAATCTTAATAAATAATACAGTTGTTTTAAAACATTTGTCCAGCACGGAACGTACTCTGATTTACCCGTAGATTTCACGGCGTGTTAATTACGCAACACCGCGATATACATGCATCTGACAGCAGAAACAAATAAATTCTCATTGTTTTAGGGTTGTGGGTAAAACCCTGACCAGACCCAGACCCAGACCAGACCCCGGAAAGTAACGATTGGGTACGGAAAAAGTCGCTTGTTTCCGAAAATCGTCTGAAACAATAGCTGTGAATATCCTCCAAATCATTGTATTCTATAATAAATAATAATACGGTCATTCAAACTTGTTAATAGTATTACAAAACAACCACAATATATAATAACATCAATGGTCTTTTAATAATAATATTAAAAGAAATAGAAAAATGCAATCTATCATAAATGTGTGATGAATAACTAGTTCTCAACATTGAATCTACTTAAGAATGATAACTTTTTTCCATATTTTGGGAAAACATATTGAAAATTATTAAAAATCTTTTAAACTCACAAATGCAAATTATAGAAAATAAGATGTTCGATGTTATATCGTGTATTTACTGATTTATGCTGTGCGACAAAAGATCTCACTATGAGTTATTTTGGTATAAATCCGTACCCGTACCGCTTAGCATTTAAGGAGTGTAATATGATTACTAATGCCGACTTGTCTTTAAATGGAATGAAACATATTTGTTTGATTAATATCATTTTTCATAACTAGAAATTAAAGTATGGCGAAAATTGCATGAAACAGAAGATTAATAAGATATTTCATATATATATACTCCGAATTTTGTCGGGCACATTATGATTTTGGAGATTGTAAAGCAATCTTTGTTAAGTTATTTCTGAAATGAATTATTTCATATTTCTGACAGTAAAAAGAAAATTAGGATAAGCAATTTTTTTAAACCTTCAAAAACACGAACCGATAATAAACACACATGAATTTACCGTTGTCGGAAACAAGCGACTTTTTCCGTACCTAATCGTTAGTTTCCGATGACTGGTCTGGGTCTGGGTCTGGTCAGGGTTTTACCCACAACCTTGTTTTAGCGCGATTATTTACTTATATCGCGCTCCGTTTATACCGCGGTTGGTGGGCTTGGACCCCAATGTCCGCGATATAATGGAGTTGCAGTGTATGCATTGAGGGCCAGGCCTCCTTGGATGATGCCACCCTGGAGGAACTATGCGATGCGTTCAAGCACAGAAAACAAAGAAAAATAGTAATTTGTTGACTTCAACAAATTAAAATTATTCCATACCTTGAGTTTTTTTCTGGAAAAAAAAGCCTGTATATAGGTTTTAAACACTAAACCACCCTGAGTGAATAAAAAGTTAACTGATCCTTCCTTGTAAAAGTTTTAAAAAAGGGGGAAAATGCATAAAACAATGATTTCAAAATTCCCAAAACTTGTATTTTTGTCGATAAAAATTCTCAGTTGAGACGTTTCACACGCTAAAATTTTCCCAATTCTGGCCAGGGTCCTTTTCCCAAAATGGCCAGGAAAACCCCTGCATGTCGATTACACCGCATAAAGTTTATCTGACTCGCATTTATCGATAATTTTCACCGTGTAAACGGCATATGCTGTCGTAGGTTTAACAAGTTATTTTGTGGAGTATTCGTCATTTTATTGTTTCTTTTATCATTATTTATGTTTTATAACGATATTTGACATACCAGTGTTGAAATTTTCATGTGGGAGTGAAAACAAGAGCTGTCAGAGGAGACAGCATGCTCGACTATTCGAATCATTTGAAACAAATGCAATTTGAAGATTAAAACAATAACAACTATGGCCATACATTCATGTGCAATCAGGAAAAATATTAACAAGTGAATGGTACGGGAGAAATTCTTTTCAAATAACAGAAATAATTCCTAAATGTACCATAAATATTAAACTGAATAGGGGAATAACTATGAAATATTTCTGAATTTGTTAGAAAACTTGTTAGTAATTTTTTATTAGAGACATTTACTTTTAGTCAAATATCAATCACTTCAGTAATGTTACAGAAAAAGAACTGAAATGAAAATATAATGGTAGTTTGAAGTTGATACCTTAAGTATTTGCAAAGTTATCGATGAAACGCACTTAAGTGAAAATATAAGTGAAACTAGAAATGTGTCCATAGGACACGGATGCCCCGCTATGCATCATTTTCAGACACTCAAGTGCAATGATGGGAATAATACGCGATACACTGCCCTTTCATGGTGAACATTTGTGTCAAGTTTTTTTGAAATCCCTCCATTTATAATGAAGTTACAGCCTGGACAAGAAAATTCTATTTTTAGTAACAGTGACCTTGACCTTGGACCTTCAGGCTTGGGTATTGTGCGGACACACTGCCTTTTCATGAACATTTGTGCAAAGTTATTTTGAAATCCCTCCATTCATAACAAAGTAACAGCCAGGACAAGATAATTCTATTTTAGTAACAGTGACCTTGACCTTTGACCTACAGGCATGGGCATGGTACGTGACACACCGCCCTGTCATGGTGAACATTTGTGTCAAGTTATTTTGAAATCCTTCTATTCATAACAAAGTTACAGCCTGGACAAGAAAATTCTATTTTTAGTAACAGTGACCTTGACCTTGGATCTACAGGCATGGGTATTGTGCGGACACACCGCCTTGTCATGGTGAACATTTGTGCCAAGATATTTTGAAATCCCTCCATTCATAACAAAGTAACAGCCTAGACAAGAAAATTCTATTTTCAGTAACAGTGACCTTGACCATTGACCTACAGGCTTGGGCATGTACGTGACACACCGTCTTGATATGGTGAACAATTATACCAAGTTATTTAAAAACCCAATAAGAAATAACAAAGTTACAGAGTGGACACGATTTTGCAAGAAAATTCTATTTTTAGTAACAGTGACCTTGACCTTGGACCTACAGGCATGGGTATTGTACGCGACACACCGCCTTGTCATGGTGAACATTTGTGCCAAGTTATTTTGAAATCCCTCCATTCATAACGAAGTTAAGGGCCGACTGTATATTTTGCTTAACACAAAATGTAAGCGAAAAAGGGGCATAATTTGAAAAATATTGGAAGAAGGGTTATGGGTCTTGTTGGTTATGATGTAGATTTTGATGGTGAAAATATATTTCAAGTTTCAAGGCAATATCTCAAGTAGTTTTAAAGTTAGGGGCAAAATGCATATTTTGCTTGACACAAAATATAAGAAAAAAGGGGCATAACTTGAAATATATTGACAGCAGAGTTATGGGTCTTGTTGGTAATGATGTAGAATTTGATGGTGAATATATATTCCAAGTTTCAAGTTGATATCTCAAGTAGTTTATAAGTTATGGACCAAAGTGCATATTTTCCTTAACGCAAAATTTAAGTGAAAAAGGGGCATAACTTGAAAAATATTTGTAGCAGAGTTATGGGTGTTGTTGGTAATGATGTAGAATTTGATGGTGAATATATATTCCAAGTTTCAAGTTGATATCATAAGTAGTTTTCAAGTAATGGACCAAAGTGCATTTTTTGTTTAACGGACGCCGACGCCGATGCCGACGCCGGGGCGAGTAGGATAGCTCCCCTATTCTTCGAATAGTCGAGCTAAAAAAAAATTAAATCGGGTCGATTACCACCACAGTTTTGATCGTAACTGCTTGAGATGTAAAGGACAGACAACGAAAATGTCCGTATGATAATGGGTCTGTGCTTGCAGTCGAATTATTGAGACTAGTTTTGGTGTAGTTACAATAGAATTAGCAAATAATTGTTTTACTCACAGAGAAGTGCAATTTTATTAGCTTGTGATTTTTTTTATGATAAAAATGCACAGAACTAAAATATTCAGCTTAATTTGTCCAAGATGAGTGATGAAATAGCTTAAAAATTAAAGAAAAGCTTGTTAACCCTTTCCTCCATATATATGCATTTTTACGCATGTGCGACCAGTGTAGATCCAGATCGGACGGCAGATCTGTACTATTTGCAGTTTGGTCAGAAAAGCTAAAAAATAAATAAGCGAACGTTTATGAACCTCATCAGACACACGGATGTTCACCCACACAATATAAAGGTATATCTATGAAGGAAAGGGTTAGGTAATAATCATTTATTTGTCAAGTTATGAAAAATGTAGGGAAATTATGAAAAAATAACAACATCTTAACATCTGGCTTGTTTTCTGGCGATGTACAGCCAATGATCACATGATCTTGACGTAATTAAATTATTTTTAAACTTTGCTGATTTTGCACTTTGAAATTATGACAACAAAGATACACAGGCAGCAGTATCGGACCGTACACGCTCCCCCCCCAACCCCACCTCCCCGAACCCTGTGCTTGAATTTCACTAAACGACCTCTTAAAACAATATAAAGCACCACATTTATACATATAATAAACCAAAAATATGATTTAAATAAAAAATACTGGGTATACCCTTTACTGGTATATTATCATAGACAAGGTAAGAAAGGACTCTGTCACTATCTATCTCTTTGTTAAAAATTTTCACCCATTAAATATAATCCTTTTCGGCCAGCACTTGGTACTTTAAATGCACATGGTGTTACTTTCCTCGATTCCGAAAACCGATTGCCGAAATATTAATCCGTTTTTCATGGGCATCAGAAAAGGTAACCCCTGCGACCAGCTTTTTGTTAGGTCGTAAATAATGTGGAACACGAAAAAATGCGATTTTGGTTATTTGTTGAAATGCACAGATAAAATGAACTTTGATCAATACCGTATCATCAAATTACATGCAAGGACCCTTTTATTTGTCTATTTTTCTCTCGGTCTTCAAACCATTGGCCATTTCTTTGTTCGTATGAATTATAACGCTTAGTCTCCCATTTTGTTTTCTACGAGTGTTAACTGTCTCGATCGATTTCATTGGACGAAAATTGTCGGAAATTTACGAGCGGAAACCTTCATCCAATGAAATCGGTCGAGACAGTTAACACTCGTAGAAAACAAAATGGGAGACTAAGCGTTATAATTCATACGAAGAAAGAAATGGCCAATGGTTTGAAGACCGAGAGAAAAATAGACAAATAAAAGGGTCCTTGCATGTTATTTGACGATAAGGTATTGATCAAAGTTCATTTTATCTGTGCATTTCAACAAATAACCCAAATCGCATTTTTACGTGTTCCACATTGTTTCCGACCTAACAAAAAGCTGGTCACTGGGGTTACCTTTTCAGATGCCCATGAAAAACGGATTAATATTTCGGCAATCGGTTTTCAGAATTGAGGAAAGTAACACGATGTGCATTTAAAGTACCAAGTGCTGGCAAAAAAGGATTATATTTAATGGGTGAACATTTTTAAGGATTATATTTAATGGGTGAACATTTTTAACAAACAGATAGATAGTGACAGAGTCCTTTCTTACCTTGTCTATGATAATATACCAGTAAAGGGTATACCCAGTATTTTTTTTTAAATCATATTTTTGGTTTATTATATCACCGGTTGCCTCATTTCCGGCGTTCGCCTGTTTCCGGCGGCCCTGGAAAAGTTTTACTTATTCTGTCAAATTACGTCAGATCCGGGTCAGTGCGCGCGCATTTGTTTACGCAGGCAACACCCTACTCAATGAAATTGAAAATAGGTCAAATAGTAGTTTGCAACCTTAAGTTTTGACATGAAATACCCATGCATATAAAATTTAACCTTGTTTTACTATTCCCAAAAATTCCCGTTGATTGCATTCATTTTTTTTGTAAAATGTCCAAATGTTTACAGTTTTCAATGGCTTCCCAGCGGAAGTAGGTCACTATGTTTGCAGCGCCACCGCCAAAAATTTCTATAGTATAGTGTATGGAAAAAATAGCGCGACAGAAATTAATGACTTCTTATAGCAAATTCTGAATTGTTTGCTAATTGAATTGTAATTGAATATCATATTTTTGTTACTTTCACATTTTTCTCCTGCATTCTGCAGTGCAATAATTTTGAAATGGGTTCTTACAGACGTTTTGACCCTGACCAACTTATCAATGCATAATTTGCTGTCAAAGATGAAAAAATCTCTTAGTATGAAGCAGCAAGACCTTTGGGGTGTAAAGTTCTATATTGCATGACAGATTTCTTAGCATATCAATTTGGAGACTTAAAAAATCTGGACCACCACCTCCATTTTTTTACAGGAGCAAGAAGAACTCCTTGCTCAACACCTCAGGACCATAAATGAAGTAGACTATGGATATCGTCATCATGAAACAAAATATTTAGAAAATACTTCACTATACCATTGGGACTTATAGACAGGGAGGATCCATTAACTAAAATAATTGCTGTATACTTTTTTTAAGTAAAGGACTCAAGTGAAAAGGTCACAGTCACAAGAAGTTGCCATGGTGAAATCATCAACAAGAAGTGTTATTGATAATTAATGGGTTAATTTTTAGTCCTGCTGTAAATTAAAGGGTTTTAATAAGAGTTGATACTTTCCTTTGCCTAAATTGTAAAAATAAAACAATACTAACAGTCAAAGCCTTTGTTTATATGATCAATTTTCATTAAAACAGTTAAGAACAGCTTAAAACGGCTCCCAATGGTTAAAAAATGTTTAAAATTACATTTTCTGAAAAAATATTTTTTGTGTCACAGAATTTTTTCTGTGAAGTGTACTATAATGTTTTCCCGCCGAAAACCGAATTAGAGTAGTTCCCTTGAAGGAAGTTGCATAGGGCATTCTGGGGAGCATAAATAAAACAAAAAAGAAGGCTAGTGAACTTTCTTTGTTTTTCTTGGTTAGTTTATGATTTAATTTGTTTATTCTGATGTAAAAAAGAGTTTAACATTGATTAAATTTTATTCATGTTGTTATAAACCCTTAGACTGCCGGAAACTGGGTGAGCCGGGATATGTATAAATGTGGTGCTTTATATTGTTTTAAGAGGTCATTTAGTGAAATTCAAGCACAGGGTTCGGGGAGGTAGGGTTGGGGGCGGGGGCGTGTAGGGTCCGATACTGCCGCCTCTGCAAAGATAATGCCCAAGAAGTTTGCACTTACCACTGAACTGTTTGGTTTCAAACTACTTTCTTCATTGCTGGCGTCTCTTTTCATGCGATTATTTCGCAGCTCATTTAAAGCTCCCTGTAGAAAAGTTGGAATGTTTTTGTCGAACACTTTTCTAACATTTGTGGGGGTTCTCACTATTGTGGTGAAAAGATCCTTGTGTTTTAGATGGGGAGCAAGATGAATAGATTTCTTGAAATTATTCGCACAAGATGTCAGTGTCAAATACATGAAAAATATCACAAAACAACATATCTTAGCCATTTTGGCTGTTTGAAGCAGGAAGTCAAATTTTGTTTATAACGCAAAATCACGTGATTTCAATGTAAAAAGTTAACGAAATGGACAAAACGAAATGATAACCACAGGCGCTTCAAGTTTCGTGTAAGAAAATGAAGAAAACAATATCTTCATCTTTGGAGGGAAAAATTTTCATCTAATTTAATAATACGAATATAAAAAAAGTTAAAACCATAAGCCAGGTTAAAAAGTAAAAACAACCTGAATAAAGCTAATAATAACTGGGTTAAAATATACCTTATATTGTATAACCCATATAATAATAACCCATTTTTTAACCACAGTAGTTATAGCAAGTTAGCATTTATTTATTTTCTTAAGGAGAAAGTTCTTGTTGCTTTTGGGCATATTTTCTAGCATGTTTTTAAGCAACAGACGGCGTTCGTACAATCGAGTATGATCCATTTCTTGAAACAATTTTGTTCAGCAAATCTGTCTTACTGGTTGCTTTTTAGAACTTCATTTAGTACTGTTTATGTTATTAGGTTTTATATCTCCAAAATATTCTCTTAATTTGTACATTTGGCGAATATTGCACTTAGTGTGTAATCACCTGTTCCATGCTTGGCTCTTCAAATGCCTGTCTGTTGGACACTATCAACACTGTACATAAAGTTTGTCTACGAGTACATTAGTTTTTCTAGGTTGCCATCCAATAGCTTCTTCAAGTTTCCGATTATTAGACTCGCTCAACAATTCGTCCAGTACTTATCCTTTTCATTTACACAGTGTTCGATACCTTTTTTTCTTTCAACATGTTGTCTTAGCTACTTCAGAAATCTTTAGATGTTCAAATAAATAATCATTAAGTTTCCCGCTCCTTTAATCAAGTATGGCACTATCGTATGCCACAGCCACGCCATTGGCACCAACATCTTGTTGGATATATTGTTTCTTAGAGTTTCACTTTTCGGAATTGTGTCAGTCATTTGGCGCAGGATATTGTCTTTGATGATTGTTGTGCCTAGTTTTCTTTTGGCCTCGGAAAAGTTATGATATAAGGCATTAGTCATGGCTTTTTCATCATTCGAACCGAAAAGCATTTCAATGTTCTTCAAATCTAAGTTTAGGACTGCTCGTAGGTACAAAAAGGCGGTATCACGTTAATGTCTTGCCGTCCTAATGGAGCATCATAGGTCCTATAATTATAGGTCCCTTTCCATTGTTTTTACATACTACATTGGAGCTCTTATAAACTAGTATCCATCACTAATAGCATTTACCAAGTAGAAAGGTTCAGTCAATGCCAATAACTCCAGCACTTGATTTCAAAAATTACCTTATGTCTGCCAAGTGGTCCTCAGAACAGCAGAAGATTAGACGCTGCTGGGTTTTCGAGAATGAATTATTTCACTGACAAATAGATGGTCATGGAATTTTCTGATCACAATCAGTAGTTCAACTGTTGCATTTTTTGCTTAGTTTAAATTTGTTTCTTCATTTGTTTGGATTTGAAATTCAGTAAATGCTTCAAATCCCTTGGATATAAAAAGAGAATCGTCTAACTCATTTAGTTTGTTATATACATCAGTTGGTTTGTCGTGTTTCACTGCCTGTTTTACATTTTCCAAAACTTCAATCATTAATGAATTCTGTTATATGGCTGGTCATTAACATTCAAATTACCTTGCGGATGTTCACTTGTATTTCGCCTTGTTATTCTAGAACTGTTACATATTTTCGTTCTGACATCGATTTTGTTAAATTCTTGAAACAGCTCACACGTTTGTTGTATATTTTCATTTCTCTTTAAAACAGTATAATATCTGTGTATATTAACACTATTATCCATTGAAGGGTATGGATCTATTGGAATAAAATCACTGCCTTTCACAACCTTCTCTAAACTTAACTAATGGTATTTTCTTTTACATGAACAAGGTGAATGTTTGTTGGACCAAAAGAAACTTTGTTTTGCATGTGCGGGATTTCTTACCGTTATACCAAATGGATAGCAGATGAACTTAGTGCCTTCCAAATGGCTATGATATGTACTTAGTGCCTTCTTGGTGGCTCATAAACTTAAGAAAATAAAATGCAATGTGAATATCTACACATTAATTGTAAAAACATCAGTTAATTCAAAAAGAAAGGTTTATAACGTAATATTCTACATCGCTCTGCATCAGGGTGGCCATAGCAAGAGGTTTGTCGCGTCATTTTTCGGTATTACAGCAAGAAAAAAAACATCGATTCAAATCTTCGGAGCCTTGTAAGTATTTTATTAGTTCACCATTTTCGACGAAATTTAGCGCATTCTAAGGGGAAAGTCGAACACACGGTTTGTTGTAATATGATGATTATGTTTAATCGTGCTATACATTTATGCTATACCCCTGTGCTGACTATAATATCATTTATCTTTACAATATATTCATGCATGCTTAAACCGCACAGAGTCAGTTCTACTCTTGCAATCGCACAGTTAACATCATGCTATAATAAAGTGTTATTATACTGTTGAATACTCTTGGAGTCATTCTTTGCCTACCACAACGCCAAACTGACACATGGTGTCAGAAGTTTTTGATGATTGAATTAGATTCATTAATCTACATTCACTATTGATCAAAATGGAGTTAACTGGTGTGCCAATGCCTAAGATGGACTGGGCATCATCAAATTTGCCTGAGGCATGGACTCAATTCCAGGACCACACTGCACTTATTTTCGCAGGTCCGCTGAGGGAAAAAGAAGAAGCAGAAAAATGCATGTATCTGCTGTTATGGATTGGCCAGAAAGGGCGTGAAATTCATAAATCATGGAATTTGTCAGCTGAACAAAACAAGAAGCTTGACATTCTATATAAGCGTTTCTGGGAATACGTACAGCCAAAGTTGAACTCTGTGTTTAAGAGATACCAGTTTAACAACATGGTACAAGGTGACTTATCCATAGAGGACTTCACCGCAAAATTGAGAATTGCAGCGAAGGACTGCAAATTTCCCAACACTGATGAAATGATAAGGGACAGACTTGTTTTTGGTGTAACTTCCTCGAAGATAAGGGAAAAACTTATCAACGAAGGCGATAGTTTGACTTTGGAAAAAGCTGTCCAAATAGCTCAAAGCCACGATTATGCTCAATCGCAGCTCCGCCAAATGAACAACAATAGTTCAGTTTCGGCAATCGGGAAGAGCAGTCAAGGTCAAGCCTATGCACACAAGAAAAAGCGCAACAATGCAAAAAAGAAGCCAGATTTCACATCAAAAGGTGAAGATAAACCACCCATGGACAGTAAATGTGGAAATTGTGGACAATCAAATCATCAAAAAGATCGCTGTCCGGCAAAGGGGAAACGATGTAACTTTTGTAAAAAGTTCAACCACTATGAGAAAGTTTGCAGACAGAAGAACAAGAAGGTGCACGATCTGAAAACGGATGATAAGGATTATAAAAGTGACTGTGACAGTGATAATTTTGAAGTGGATACTATTAAGGATATAACACTAACGAATCAGGTATTTGCTGATATTCAGGTTGGTCCCAAGCGTCAGCCCATATCCTTCAAGATAGATACAGGAGCTTCGTGTAATATTCTTACAGAAGCAAACCTGCAAAGCCTTCACATTAAAGCCCCACTTGTAAAAGCTCACTGCAACCTCACAGCTTACAATGGCGCCAAGTTAGATGTACTTGGTAAAATCATTCTACCGTGTAGATATAAGTCCATTTCAAAAAATGTTGAATTTTACATTGTTCGCACAGATAGATACTGCATTGTTGGACTACAGACATGCCTTGAGTTTAATCTTATCAAGATTATCATGGCATTAGACGAAACATCTACACCCTTGTCAAAAACACAGGTGTTGTCAGAATTTCGTGACTTATTTCATGGCATAGGTAGACTACCAGGTCAATGCACTCTTAAGGTAGACCCATCCTATCCACCAGTGGTGCACCCACCAAGGCGTGTTCCAGTAGCTATTCAAGACAAAGTTAAGAATGAGCTTCAAAACATGGTCAATGCAGGAATCATTGTTAAGGTTAACAAACCGACAAAATGGGTTAACTCAATGGTAGTTGTTAACAAGCCAGGTTCTGACAAGGTCAGAATATGTCTCGACCCAAAAGATCTCAATAAGGCGATATCGCGACCTCATTATCCAATGAGAACGTTGGATGATATTTTGCCTCAGTTGTCAAATGCAAAGATTTTCACCAAACTAGACTGTAAGTCAGGTTATTGGTCTATGGTTCTAGATGAAGAATCATCTTACCTCACAACCTTCAACACCCCACAAGGTAGATACCGTTATGTTCGAACACCTTTTGGTTTGGTCAACAGTCAGGATGACTTCCAACAGCGCATGGATGAGTGTTTGGAAGGTCTTGATGGTTGTGCAGTCATAGTTGATGACATTATTATCTGGGGTCACACCAAAGAAGAGCATGATAAAAATTTAAGAAATGTCCTTCAGAGATGCAGACAAAAAGGCATTCGTTTTAACAAGGACAAGCTTGAAGTAGGTGTATCGGAAATCCGATATTTTGGTCACATTATCTCTTCCGAAGGTCTCAAGCCCGATCCCGAGAAAGTTTCAGCGATTCTTGATATGGATTCCCCAAAAGACAAGTCTGAACTTGAAACAATTTTAGGCATGATAGTCTATCTATCAAAATTCGCCCCAAATCTCTCCGAGATTGTTTATCCATTAAGGCAAGTTCTTAAGAAGGATGTTCTCTTTTACTGGGAAGAACCTCAGCAAAAAGCATTCGAGGAGGTGAAAAAAATCCTCACACAGGCACCAGTATTAACTTTCTATGATCCAAAGAAGCCTCTTGTTTTGCAATGTGATAGCTCCAAATATGGTCTTGGTGCTACTTTGTTGCAAGATGGTAAGCCGATTGCATATGCAAGCAAATCACTTACTCCATCCGAGGTTAATTGGGCCCAAATAGAAAAAGAATTGTTTGCAGTTCTTTTTGGCATGACACGTTTCAGACAATATGTGTATGGTCGGCAGGTTTTAGTCCAAACCGACCATTTGCCTCTCATTTCTATAATGAAAAAGCCTGTACATGTTGCACCACCCAGGTTACAGCGCATGATGCTTCAGCTTCAAGGTTATGACTTTCAACTTGAACATAAAGCTGGCACACAAATTCCTTTAGCAGATGCGCTATCAAGGAAGTTTCTGCCAGACACATGTCCTGAACTCTCAGAAAAGGCCAATTTTCATGTACATTTTGTTACCAAGTCTTTACCCTACAGTGACAGAAAATTTCAGGAGATTAGGTCTCATACACAACAAGATGAAGAGTTACAGCTTCTGAAAAATGTAATTCTTACAGGATGGCCATACAATCGAAAAGATTGCCCCTCCCAGTTATTCGATTACTGGAATTTCAGAGATGAGTTAACAGTCAATGATGACATTATCATGAAAGGTCAACGTTTACTCATACCTGCAAAGTTAAGGCCAGAGATGCTAGAAATTCTTCACTCAGGTCATTTTGGTACAGAAAAGTGTTTACGTAGAGCACGTGACACAATGTTTTGGCCAAGAATCACGGCAGACATAACAGATAAAGTTGCCAAATGTGATGTTTGTCTTGAGCACCGAAGTTCAAATCCCAAAGAACCTTTGATACCGCATGAATTGCCAGACCGTCCTTGGCAAAATGTTGCCACAGATGTATTCACACTACAAGGTCAAGATTACTTGCTCATAGTTGACTACTATAGTCATTACTTTGAATATGCTAAATTGTCAAATACAACCAGTTCTGTTGTCATTAAGCAAATGAAACAATGGTTTGCAAGACACGGTATCCCTGAGAAGCTAGTCTCAGATGGAGCTAGTTATTACACATCTCAGCAGTTCAAAGATTTTGTAACTACTTGGGATTTTGCACATATATTCTCATCACCTCACTATCCGCAGTCAAACGGATTGGCAGAGTCATATGTTAAGATTGTTAAAAGGATTCTCAAAAAATCCAAACAGTCAGGGAAAGATCCGGTTATGGCATTACTTGAATACCGTGCCACTCCTCTAAACATAGGTTACTCACCAGCAGAATTGCTAATGGGAAGGAAAATAAGATCATTCTTACCAATTTCTCCCAAACAACTCATTCCTAAAGCTCCAGAACCCGAGCAGGTCAAGCAACTACTTTCTTCACAGAAAGACTTGCAAAAGAGCTATTATGATAAAACAGCTACACCCCTGAAAACTCTTTCAATAGGTGAACCTGTTAGAATTCATCAAGATAATACATTTATCGCATTGTGTCTACTTTTGTCTGTGATTCTGGGCAAAAACTGAATCTGAGTGATAAAAAAATTATCAGTATTTACCCCGAATCACAGAAAAATGACGCCACAAACCAGGTGGTATGGCCACATTGTGCATGGTGATTAACCCACCTACAGTTGATCGTTATGCTTACCTCTTTAGATGCAAGACAGCGGAAGGGGTTTAAGAGTTTATGAATGTTTATGAATGAAAAAAAACACTACTTGTTACATTTTTGTCCTTTTGACATACCAATTGCATTGCTCAAGCGTTTATGCGACCTCGATTCTTTCTTTGTAAATTTTCAACAATAATATCATAATCTAGTTTTAATTTGACTTGCAGCATATATGTTAGGTGTATATAGAAATTCAGAAAAGGCTTTACAATTCTACCGCGTTTTATTATGACTGAATTTGTAAATTCTTTAATGTGATAAGTTAACAAACCGTTTCACCAATTTTACAAATATAATAATTGCTTTCCTACAAAATAAATTTCTTCATTAGTGCAATAATAAGGATGAAATGGAACAGGCAGAAGTTATATATCGCGGGGCTTAGGACTGTAAAATGAATAAAATAATCGGACGTCTATGTTCTCAAAACCGAATTAAAGAACTCGGCACTAAGTTACACAGAACTGATAAAAACGAAGACTTTGTAGAACGTTTATTAATACGGTCGTCTCAAGCCTGTGTGTAACTTTTGCAATATAAACTGATATTAGCATTAAATACTCGACATTTCCTTATACACAAAGTTATCTTAATTATAAAGTATTGAATACTAGTTTTGTTGTTATGTATAAAACTCTCAGAGATATATAAATTATCAAGATTATTTATTGCTTATTTACGCGTATTTCTTCGTGTTACCTGCGTGCTTATTTTTTTCTCGAATCTTAAACTTTAACATTTTTGATAAATTTTGTAATTTTGCCTATTGCTTTTACTTTCTGATTTCATTAATCTATTAAATTTATCAATTGTTTGCTAAACATTTCTTCCTATATATTCGTTTATAATATTCGTGTTATAGGGGCATATTAACAAAAAGTGGTATTCGTTTTCTATCATCTTATAATTACAGCATTTAAAAATTCTCTTTTCCCTTCTTACACCCGTGTACCTTCCAGTTTCAATATTTAAGAAACAACTTTTATGAAACGAACTGAATGCTTAATGATTTTGTGCTATTTTATTGGTTTAAAAACCAATTAAAATAATACAGAAATGTAAAACAAAAATACTGTTTAGTTTATAAATCCATTAAACAAATAAAGCAAACTGGTATTCAAACCAATGAATTTAGTTCAGTCATTTGGAAGTCAGAATATTACATAGGAAATAGTGATGATTTTATTTAGTAAATTTACTGAATTGACCCAATCATTTCGACAATACTTTGTAATTGAATATATTTAACTATGATGTTAGGTTACGCAAATTCTCTGAAATTCGGTATTATACGTTTGTTTAGATAATTTAACTTAATCTTAAGTCAGGTTTGTTGTTGCTGTTTTTGTTTTGTTTTTTCGCTGAGAAGAATCCATCATTCGAATTTGTGTCAGCTACTAAATGACAGGTGCGCAACCGTGGACATATGTCAAAAAGTGGATTCGAATCTTTCAATGACAGGAACAAAAACACCTAAGAGATATTCTCCGTTTGCCTTTACTTTAATCAGGTGTGAAAGCTTATACTTTTTAACGACAAAAGTGATGATTCGAAACCTCCGATAGATAAATGCATATAGATGACTTTAATAAATTCAGAATTCGTTTCGTTTCTGGTTAAACACGTTTAAAGCTTCGATGCCTTAAAATGTAAATTCTGTTTTTTTATGAATATTACAACAACAACAACAACAACAACAACAACAACGACAACAATTTTGACTTTTCGAAATTTATCGATACACGCCTTTACAATCACCATCAAAACAACAGCACCAAATCATATTGAAAGTAAAACACAAAGCATCTATTGGGTCTAATCTCTATAGCCCACACAAATTATACATGATAGTGTGATTTTACGAATTTGCATTTTTTTTTCTTCATTTTACAGCTGGAGTAAAATTGTTTTATTTAAATGCTGAAATGACACCTTGTTAAACCGTCTCCATTCAACCGCGAAATAAGGTAAATGCCGCGGGAACGATTATCGATTCAGCGCAATATGTATCGGCTCCCTCCTATTTTAGAAAATAAAAAATAGTCTAACTTCAACCTCAAAACAGACTATCGCAACAAAACTTTTCCAAAGAAAAAATATATCAATTGAAAGATAAATTTGTCTTCTTTTTGGATCCGTTTGCACCTAAGCGTTCATTTCAATAGAACTAGTATAATTTATTCATTAAAAACGATTCCTGATATGCGTATTTCACTTTTTTTCATAAAAAACACAACATCATCAACCAGCCAATAAAAACTCAGAGAGAAATAGTAGAAGTAGATGGAGCACATATTTATAACGTGACTTATTTTAAAAACATGTATGAGACACCTAACAGTAGAACATGGATGGTTAGTGGCAAAACTTATTTGTCCGAGTGGGTTTTAATAGATTATAGAGCGCAACAACCACAAACTTTCCCCGCCAGGTTCTCAAGTTCAAACATACATGTTGCATTGGATATTTAAAGTTTTCATCCTAGCAAAGATGACTCGGTGACGTATGTTAGATCAGAACATTGATCATGATAACAAGGATAGCAAAGGTGACTCGGTGACGTATGTTAGATCAGAACATTGATCATGATAATAAAAATAAAGTTTATTTAGTCTATGTTTGACACACGTTCGTTATATTAGTAAGAAGTAAAAATGACATTAAAATTACAAAACAAAACAACCAACAAACAACAAACATAATGTAATGTTTACATAGTGTTAATACATGTACATACAACTATGTTTTGTCTTAAGGTGCTCCAAAATTTATCTTCCGTGTTCAGATACTGTCAATAAGTGATTTAATTTATCTGCCTTCTCTGTTGTCCCCATCTCCCCTCCCTACTACACACATACTGTCCCCGGTATGGAAATGAAACTTCTATAAACTTGTAAGATAAAACACTGAGGACCGCCTTCGATGTTCTCTTTTTCTTTTCTTTTGCGTAACGACAGCGAACGAGAACAAAACAGTTCCGACAATGTTGACAGCAGCAGCAGCGATAAACGGGATACTATAAGAACCGGTCAAATCACGGATAAACCCTGAAATTGAAAGCAATAAGTCAGAAGAAGATACTAGAATGTTGTCGTAGATATGCTTTTTCCATAATTTGTGCTTGTCTGTAATATATAAATATATCCCCTAGTAGGGTTTTGTTTTCTTGAATGATACGCGGACCAAATTTATTATTAATCTGAAAATATTGCAATTAAGGTTACATGCACACCTTTGTTTGGGATAATTAAAGATTTTGCTATTAACTTGTGTAGAGTTTGACAAAATCTGCAATGATTTAACATGTCGATGTCTTTTACAGTTCTCCTTTTGTCTATTATTATAATTTTGATGATTACTGGTATGCACTTAATAAATATTTGTTTATCTGATATGGGTATTTGTATTGTACCTGAACCTCCCACTAGCAACATTTTAAAATCTTTGTTCATCGGTCACACCATAATAATAACACAGATGTGTGATGTACTAATCAAAAAATGCCATTTTCTATGTCGTTTAACTAAGGCTTCATTTTCCAATACTAGCATGCTTCTTTATCACCTATGTCATATTTCAAAACAATCACGATCGCTTTGCTTACCTCTGAGGTTGCACGACGGTGAAAGGAGTTTAAGAGTTTGTGAATCTTTCTAGGGAAATATTGAAACAGATCGTGGAATCTCTTTCCTTTAGTCGCGCTCTTGCTGATTTAACTCCAGATTCTCTAGACTGAGTAAGCCTGTCGAGTACCTACCCATTCGCGTGAAGGTGCCATCAGGTACTTTTGTTGTATGTGTTTTTGGTGCTTTTGCAGCTGACCGTTCCATGATGGAAACCCATACGGTTCTCTTTTTGTTATTTATTATTTGGCAATGTGCAGAGGCTGTGTTTTCTAAATTTGACAATATCTGATGATCATTTTCTACTAAAATGCATATAATTAAACATCGAAGCGTGTTACTTATATTTTGATTACAAGTATAACAACATTTACCACTTATCGGGCCCACAACGGCATTTCCAATACAATTTGCAGTAAATATCATTCCGATTGCTGTAGGCAGCCTCTCTTGGCCCACTATTTTGAGAGGAACTACACTTAACATGGTTACAAACATGCCCATGGGCAGTCCTAACAAGGCACAAACAGTAACAGTCAACCACTGTGCTCGTACCACCGTCAGCAAAAACAGTGACACTGCTGCAAGGATCGCTGCAAAAATCGGCAGAGCAAGCGTTGATATGTATTTAGACTGCATCAGTAATCCTGGCAAAAGTCTTCCGAAAACTAAAGTCACATTTAATAGAGTAAGTCCAACAGATGCATCGTCACGGGTAAATCCCTTGTCTAGGAAAATATCAACAATAAAAATAATAATAAGACTTATAGATGGGGTTGTAATTATAATACCCAACACGAAAAGCACATAACTTCGGTTATTTAATAGTTGTGTTAATTGTGAGCACTTCGAGAAAAACGTTCTTCTATTAGTATCGTTTTGCTTTTCTCCCATTTGCACTACAACTGTCTTTGTATCCTGATTTCGTGATAACACAGGGAACTGACTGACCATTTGTACATCTTTGCTGATGTCAAAACTCCGTCTTTCAATCTTTACTTCCTGTCCAGTATCGACTACTGTTGCTTCGAACTTTTCTTGGAACTGCCTCAACTTTTCTGCAATCGAGCTAGGCAGTTTGCCTGTACTTTCAACTTTTTTGAAAAGTAAACATCCGGGTATAAGATTCAGAACGCAGCCACCAACTATTAGCAAAGCCCCATGAAACCCATACATATCACTGCAATAGAGAATGGTCTTATAACAAATTAAACTGCACGACGGCATTAGAAAAATAGATAAAAAAAGGAACGTAGAAAGCCAACAAACTCCAAAGTCATATAACATTTCTGGCAAGTTTTGACTTGTCGTGTAAATATCACAGATTGTACTTATTAATACCACTGTGTTTTCTCTACCTTTGTTTAATTGTTTGTCGTTTTCTGTTTACGCTGTGACTGCTGTTTATGCACGTCACCGTAATTAACCTTTAACCTTTTAATTATCTCTCTTGCTGTTCTGTATGGGAATGTTTGAGCTAGCGAATATGACTATTCGTAGTCTCTTTTGTTGTGAAATGTTGCATAAAATATTGTTTGACGTATAGGTGGGGTCAACAAAAACACCTACAATGTTTCTTCATCATCTTTATAAACAACATCACCAGCACCAACCCGACAAACATGCACAGAAAAGTTTTATGAATGGTAATAGAAATAGTCACTACACCGTCCACCATATTAAGGGCAGCTCAGTCGTTACAAGTCGCCTCCTGGAGGCGGGGACTATATTTGTTGAGCGGTTATGTTACGCTATTGGTATAGAGAGTTCATGGAACTAAACTAAATAACTCATAATTAAATCTCAACAAGCCCGGGAGATAATGTATCAATGATACTACCGAAGTCATATTAAAAGTATTAAAAATATGTGTACCATTTACAAATTTCTAAGATAAGCAACTATAGACAACATTTTACCTGAGATATCGTAAGAGGAAAGGGTATATCATACCGCCGACTCCAGCTCCAGAACTCTGTATGGAGAGCATAAGCAGCCTCTGCTTGCCAGTGAAATGCTGTCCTATAGCTGTTGATGATGCGATAAAGGTGCATGAAACCCCTATTGCTGAAAACCAATGCTTCAAACTGTAAGTTGTGCTTAAAGCCACAAGACTTTTTTCTCTTTCAATTCGATAAAATTTATGTTAAAGATCTCAGCTGAAGCGAAAACATACCGTGACTGCATGCAAACTACATGGAATTGTGATAATTTGAAAATACCGCATTGTAGCTTCTATGTTCACCGCCACAAGCATGCCATTTGGGATGGATCGAATATAAACTGTTTACTGGTGTAAATATTAAGTTGCGCTAAAACCGGGGCTAGGTGACGTGGGCAGTAATATGCATTTTCAGTGCTGCCCATGAAAAGGCTCAATCTAACCGGGCCTGCAATATTTTTTTATATTTGTCGGTGGCTTTCAAAGTATTTTATTTTATTATTTCCGCCCTATATGTGAAGCATCTATCCTATGAAGCATTCTAAGTTCTTCAAACACAGCAGAGTCTCCCCTGTCAGTTGTTGAACAATAAAGCTTACAATCCCCTGATACTTCAGTACTTCCTTTTTGTCACAATTGATGGCACTCACTGACTATATGTGTTGTTGCATGTAAATATGAACAAGCAACACCATTGAAATACAGAAGTAAACCTTTGAAACTTCAGAAAGAATATGAAACGATGTGATATTTTACTGACCCTATGTGTTCCTTACAACGTAAAGAACGATATTTGCCCATAATGTGAGAGTATTGTCATGTAAGATTAGATAAAACTGTTTTGGAGGTGTGGTGTTTAAACCAGAGCTGAAGTGCCTACCCATTATGATTCCAATCGATATAGTCAAATGAAGCACCGAGGTTGCAAAGAAAGATGAAATGATGCCAATGCTCGCCATACTTGCTCCATATAGTCCAGCTTTTACCAAACCGAACTTGTTTATCACTATTCCATTGACAAGTCCTGAAAATGTGAAATAAAAAAGCCATTGCATGCACTCTAATTAGAATACGGAACTGTGGTCAGATTAAAGCTTAATTAAGGTCTCATATGAAATTGATCTTCTCCACACGTGCTCTCTTTTCCTCTCGACTTTTTGACTGCGTGGGATGGCTGTGTTTTCTGTGAGTGTCAATTCCTGATATGCATATTTCACTTTTTGTTACATTTCAAAAACAACAACTGAGAAGATATAAGTTCTGGTTTTCAAATCATTCGCCTGTTTTTCAGCATCCCACCAAAAAATTCACATGGAAAAAGATCTGCTAAAATCATCATCGCATTACCTAATCTTATGTCAGATTCACTCAAATTTAACTGGTTATTGATGTCTAGGCATTTACGTGTTAGCCCTTTTATTGATGCATAAACGGTGAGCGAGTTTAACTTTATTCCACACTTATACATGGAATTGAATGATATCAGATTTGTAAAACGCTATTGCTTATTAATTATATTAATTATTATTTTTACTAATTCGGGATTGTCAACTGTTGTCAACACCTAAAAACTAAACGTTACAACATTTTTGTTACAACATTTTAATATTTAATGTTTCTTTTAAGATAATCAAAATATACGTGAAGTGTGTGTGTGTGTGTGTGTGTGTGTGTGTGTGTGTGTGTGTGTGTGTGTGTGTGTGTGTGTGTGTGTGTGTGTGTGTGTGTGTGTGTGTGTGTGTGTGTGTGTGTGTGTGAGAGAGAGAGAGAGAGAGAGAGAGAGAGAGAGAGAGAGAGAGAAATTACACCTGAACCCAATGACACAGCCATACTCGTGGATTGTACGACAGCGGTTTCAGCCCTGTTAGTACCAAAAGCGTCCATCACTTCAGCAAACAGCACTCCGATAGAATATAAAAAGCCAACAATCAGCACCATATCCATGTAGGTTGCTAGGAAGACTAGCCATCTGTGTGGGTCCCTGCTTGAAAAATCAGTCATACAATTATCTTTAGATTATGTGACATACAAAAGTACATGCACAAATATAACTTATCCGATGGCCGGATGTCATATTCTCTTTGAACTGATCGACCACCGAAACAATACAAAAAAGCAACATATGCATATCAGGAATCGCCACACTCAAAAAACACAGCCTCCCCACGCAGCGAAAAAGAAGAGAGGAAGAGAGAGAGAGAGAGAGAGCTCATGTTTTATATATGTATGTCAATTCAAATAGGACGCCACAAACAATTAATAAACAAGAGAACCTTTGGGGATACCGCCTTGGAACGGTCAGTGGCAAAACAAATTGCCACTGGGGGTTTAAACCAGGTTCTAGGGTGCACCAACCTCACACTTGCCCCAACAGGTTCTCGTATCACAAAACAAGTACAAATTGTCTTGGTGAAATAACTCCAACCCACCCATCAGCTCAACAATGTTGCATGCAAAAGCATACAAACATATAAACATAAGAATTTAATAGCATTGCATAGCCAAAGGGCGGGTACTCAATGATCTTTCCGAGACCAGAGCACCTGGAGTAAAATCAGCAAGAACACGATGACAAGGTTGAATAAGCACAGACCTTAAGATCATTGCAAACTGATCTCTCGGCATCTTTATCTACTACAAAGGTAATGTCCCACAATTTAAAAAAATTGATGAAAAGGGAACCATGACAAATATAAATATTTCAGATTCTGTTTGATTAAGCCTGTTCAGGGGACAGTAATGGAAATGAATATTACTACCCACGCCGCCTAGCCTCGGGTTGAGCGTAACTCAATATTTACACCAATAAACAGTACAATTTCGATCCATCCCACACGATGGTGTGAACAAGGAACCTTTAATGTGGTATTTTAAGATTAATACCATTCCATGTTACGCGGCGTATGGTCCCCAGATAAAATAATGGGTTTGGAATAAACGTGTAAACAATGGGCAGAACTAAACAGAATTGAATTTTGATAGGGGATCTGAGAATCTACATTGTATATGGGCTGGGATATTGAAACCACTCATCTTAAATCTTAAGACTAAAAATATTGCAATAAAATAAATTTAAGAGATACTATTAACATATTACATAAGTATCGAGCTCAAAGACCTTCAAAGGACGTAACTGATAACAACACTGATGGAATGTACGGGGAGACTTTTTACAAAGCCGTCGAACTTGCAAGTAACGCCGATGCGTGCTATCATCATATGACACCGATTACTAGTCTGTTTTATAACTGGTGGAATCAAATGTCCTCCGTGATAGCGTAATAATCAAGGAAGTTTGCACACAGTGTTGACATATTTCATTGTTTTCAAAATGAACTCCTTTTCTGGAAACATTGCATCCGATCCTGCTATACAATGATTGAGATGGAACCTCACTCAAATGATTTTCGTTTTTAATTTATGTCACATCGAATCACCTACTCACAGCTTCTCATTATATTAGCATTAGTATTATCACTGTTTTTTACTGACGTTTTCTGAATTGTATTATTAACAATATCATGTTCAAAAGTTAGGTCTCAATTCCTTTAAAACACGAAGAAAATAGCAGTTCTGGATAGTAGAATAATTTTTGTCTATAAAAGTGAAATATGCATACCAGGAATTGCCACATTCAGAAGACACAGCCTCCCCACAGTCAAGAAGAAGAGAAAGAGAGAGCATTGTTAATAAAATGATCAGCTTCAAAACAGACACCACAACAATTAACAAAAATGAGAACCCGAGGGGTTAGTATACCGCCTTGTTGCGGTCAGTGTCAAAACAAAACCCTGGTGATGTTTTGTCATTTATTTTATAAATCAAACAATGATTTCAGGAGTTACATTTAAAAATTCACTGTGTAAATCTCGTTTTCAGAGAACAGTATTGACGAAACAGTGATAGTCAGCAGTGAAAGTTGTTCGCATTATGACCACCTTTCTAACGGATACCGAGGATAACTTTATGTCATAAATACCAAAGCGATACTTAAATAGAAATGCGGTTAGAGCAGTTTTTATATAAAGTCTTAATTGTGCTCAAAAAAGAAACCCGACACTGCATAATAAATTCCGAATTGACGAGGTGAATTGTGCGTGGTTGTAACTAAAAATGAAATTTTCTTTACATTTTGATATTTATAATGAACGAATCAATGGTTTAATCGTTAGTTTTTATGGCAGGTTGCAAAATTGAAGATTTTGTATACGTACCGCATAATGAAAGTGATAAACTGTCAGGTTTCTTGTTTTTCAAAGTGATAAACTGTCAGGTTTCTTGTTTTTATTTCTTACCTTTTGTTCATCGAAGACGAGCTATACACTCCGTTTGTCATTCTAAACAACCTTACTTATGTAAAAACTCTATTGCGTTCTCTTCGACTTTCCCAGAAATAAGCATGTAGTGAAATAACACGATACTTTTGTAATCAGTTTGGTAAAAGTACTTTATACGTTCTAATTTTTCTATCCGGTGAACAATTACTGACAAATTATGATAGGTCACGGTATGGAGTACTATTAATAAGCTGCCCTTGCATATATTATGTTGTCGTTGCGGATATCAACATGTGCATGATGAATGTCAAGAAATGGTACTGGCTTACTGATGCAACAGAGATATTAATAACATCATTCTTATCATTTAACCTTTTTTTCTCTGTGATTATAAAACACATAATAGTATGCCAAACACTGGCTGTATCCATATCAAACTTTTATTTATTTTGTAAAATCAGATTTTGATTTACAACGATAATGCAAAAAAGTATAAAGCAGCATAAATTCTAAATTTCATTGATATTTTGAACTCATTTATTTCCGCATATCAAATAAGTTAAAAGTTGACTGATTTTTTCAAAATTTATTGTTTCTACTTTGTTCAAGTTGTAACACAAACTTTCAAAATAATCAACAAATTCATATTTAAATACCAAATCTGCATTTAATAGTTCAAAAATTTATTTGAACATATTATAATAGTTTTTAAAAGTAGGGGTCAAAGTGTCCAACCAGGTAGTGGTCGAAGTGTCTTCAAACCGGGGGTCGAAATGGCAAGGGGTCGAAATGTCTCAGAAAATATATTGGGGTCGAAATGGTTAGGGGTCGAGATGTCCTGTGTTTTACGGGCTTTCTTAATGATAGTTTTGGCGATATTTCTAATTAGTTCTAAATACCACCAAATGTAACGCTATGGTTCAAAATAAGTCTCTTGTGCTACTGTATAAATTCCTGAAGAGTCACAAAGCCCAGTATGACGACCACAAAGTCAGCGATTTGAGCAAAGCGGGATTTCTACAATAGCGTTTAAACTAAAGTTTTTAAAAACTTGTCTGAACTTTATCCAGGAATGTATCATACCCGACTCATACATTAAAATCATTATTGAAGAAGATTCACACAAAGAAATATTAGGCAGATTAAGTAAGTGCCTTCTTTCCGACTTGGCGCATTTGAAACACTTACTGCCTTTTGGGTAATGTACTGCTCTTATCAGAGCCAAAGATAGCCTATCATTTCAATATAGGTTCGTGGCGGATCTGAACAGCAAAAACAGTAATATATGCATAACAGGAATCGCCACACTCAAAAAACACAGCCTCCCCAAGCAGCGAAAAAGAAGAGAGGGAAAGAAAGAGAGCATGTTTTTTTTTATAAGTATGTCAATTCAAATAGGACGCCACAAACAATTAACGAAGAAGAGAACGTTTGGGGATACCGCCTTGGAACAGTCAGTAGCAAAACAAATTGCCACTGGGGGGTTTAAACCAGGTTCTAGGGTTCACCAATCTCACACTTTCCCCGAACAGGTTCTCGTTTCACAAAACAAGTACAAGTTTTCTTGGTGAACTAACTCCAACCCACCCATCGGCTCAACAATGTTGCCTGCAAAAGCACACAAACCTATAAAACATAAGAAGCTATTAGCATTATAAGCCAAAGGGTAGGTAATCAATGATCTTACCGAGACCAGAGCTCCTGGAGTAAAATCAGCAAGAACATGATGACAGGGATAAAAGAAACGAATCGAGCTTCTAGGTTCTTTTAAGAAAAGATTTCCCCATAAACCTTCATTAACTCTTAAACACCTGCCACCGTCGTGCAACCAAAGAGGTAAGCATAATGATCAACTGTAGATGGGTTAATCACCAGGCCTGCAGAGCGCTGTAAAATATCATGTTAGTAACCTTTCTTTTTAAATTTACAGATGGTTTTTACGAATAACCGGGAGAAATTAACATTGCCTATTATCTTCTTAAGTTTGTTAATTAAATCTCCACAAAAAACCGGCTGTGAAATACCTTTTTGCAATAGTGATTTTAAACTGCACCTGTATTTATGAATTAGATCTGGGTATCGGCGATAAAACTTACAAAAGGGTTTCATTAATTTGTGATACCAATAACCCTGTTTTAAAAGTTTTTCTGTAATGCACAGATTACGTTCATTGAAATCATTCACATCGTTGCAAGCTCTTGAAAAGCGAACAAGCTGTGAGATATAAACCCCGTAAGATGTTGCACGAGGAACATCGCCGTCTAAAAACGGAAAATTTACTATATTAAAATTAAAATCATCTCATTTATCATAAATTTTAGTAGTGACGTAACCATTTTCAATGGACAGATTTAGATCAAGAAAGTTTGCTGCTTTTCTGAAGTGCTCGCTTTATTAAGCTGTAGTTCTTTAGGATAAATCTTATTAACCAGTGATGGAAAATGGTTATTATCTATATTTAATAAATCATCCAGGTACCTCAAGGTGTTATTAAAAGCTGTAATAATATCATCTTGATGTTCGGTAGAAAGAAATAACATAAAGTCTCTTTCATACCAGTATAAAAAC
>JAZAYU010000208.1:130000-151858 GCA_038501625.1 Corbicula japonica
GCTAATCATCAGATTGTCGATGAACCATATGATTCAGCACAGCCTACCTGTATAAAAATGGTCCAATCAATGCTTATCCTGGATTAATTTGCACTACTTTACACGCCTATATTTCACAACAATTGGTACCATCTTTATCGCAAGATATTTTGAATCTCGCGAGATTATGCAACAGCATGATTACACAAACTGTCAAAATTGTGTCTTTGACAATTAAAAAGGTTTATAGTTAGTTGTTTGTCGCTGCTTAATTATTTTTGACGAGAAGTGATTAAGTTAGTTGATTGCCAGTGATTGAATCAATTAGTTCACAGTAGTTACTTTAATCAAGTTATTCCAAATTATATATCTTACAGTACTGACTAATGATCTGTTCATTCTACGGAAAATTCCTCAGTTGAATTTTAAAATAATGCTTTAATTTATGGATGTATCTGCTTTACTGTGCTCTGTAATGAGGATTAGATTTTAGAATGGAATATTTTGTGATGCGCAGGTAAATATTAGTTTTGCAATACGTTGTCTAAAGTAAAAAGGGAGATAATAAGTTTATTAAATTGTTATTTAATTAACGAAAATACAGAATCTCCGCAAATTATTTCGTATGCGCTAAAATATTACTAAATAAATATTATATGAACAAAAGAGATGAAAAACTGCAAACATTTTTACAGATTTGTAGTAAGCTATTCTAAAATTAAAAATCATATATATATATACCATCTAATTATTATATCATGTCAATGTAAATCGTATATCACAAGAACTGAAACATGATAGTTTGCAGGGGTTTTTCATCACTGTCTGCGCCTCCTGTAAACGGAGGCGTTCCGAAAGCAAACGGCCATGTTCCCAATGAAATCCAGCTTACATTTTGCCCAATTGAAAACATCCTCATTCCAGAATAGTAAGCATACTACAGCGATTAATTACAAACTCTTCCGCATATCTTAGCGTAATGTATTTTCGCGACAATGTCTTCACACAACAGCAAATATTACAGCAAGAAAATTTGCAAGCGTGATGCAAAAGGGTACGCAACAATTGCATCGATGTTTGCAAAGCCATCTGAATCTTCGTCACCAGAACATTCAGTCACGTTGTCCTAATCTGCGTCTGCAGATCATGCACAAGAATCAGAAGCAGAACAGTCTGCATCACCGCAGCCATTGCCAATTGTTACGGCAGGTACTTCATTTACTGAGTTTGCATCATTGCAGCCATCGCCCAGGATGTCGACATGCACCATTAAATTACTATCATAACACTGTGTTTGCAAGAATTTCAATTTCATAGGATGGATAATTTAAAGGAACAAATTATTTTCCTTTAAAGGTTTGCCAATTATAAATGTTAACTAGTAAAGTATATTGGTATAGTAAAATGTACTGATTTAACAAAATAAGTGCACACAAAATTTTCCCAAAATGGACCATTTTATTGATGCGAAAATTCCCAAAATGGGCATTTTTGTCGATAAAAAATGACCAGACTCCTTTTCCCAAAATAGGCAGAAAAACCCCTGAAAGTTTGTGTGTTCTGTGCATATGGTTCTAGAAAAAAAACCCACAAAAAAACCTTGTTTTTTCAAACTATTTGCATTTTATACGGATATTACCATTTATATACACAACAAAAGTAAAAAATAGGCCATTCAAGTGCAAGTTCTGTTTGTGCTATGAATAAATATAATAATAAACCAACATCATGAGGGAATAGACAGTCCTTAAAAATCGTCTGAAGAAACAGTGAACTGAGCACATATTATAATCAGAATAAATTTGCATTGATTTATAATGTTTTATTTTGAAATAGAATGCATTGATGTTTAAGTCAAGTGCATTTTGTTTGTAATAGAGGATGTACTGTTATTGCTTAACAAACTGTTTTTTTACGATTGACAATTTTAAGCGAATTTTCGGGCAACCAGATAAAAATTCTACTTGTCCAGTGGGCAAAAAGAAAATTTAGGAATTTGTCTGTCCCAGATAAGATGCTTATACAATTTTATTTGTTGTGAAAACATTAATATTTCTGAGCAGAAAAAATACGGATATTTCAAACTCCAGTTGAAGAAACATGAGGCATGTCACAAAAATTGTTTCTTTGTTGAAATTTTATGACATTCAGTTGTTACCATACTTGGAAAGAAATTACAGTTGTCTATTATATTCTCATAGCCAAAATTTGATTTTTTTATGCCCCCACAAAGTGGGAGGCATATAGAGTTGCACTCGTCCGTCTGTCCGTCCCTACGTCCCCAAATCTTGTGGCATCAACTCCTCCTAAACTATAAGGCGAATTTCTTTCAAACTTGCACAGATGATCAAGCAGGATGTGTAGATGATCGTGAAGAAAGGATTTTTTCCTCCGACTATTTTTACCAGAGTTATGGCCCTTTGTTAATTTCAGTAGTTAAATCTTGTGGCGTCAACTCCTCCAAAACTATAAGGCGGATTTCTTTCAAACATGCACAGATGATCAAGCAGGATGTGTAGATGATCGTGAAGAAAGGATTTTTTCCTGCGACCATTTTAACCAGAGTTATGGCCCTTTGTTAATTTCAGTAATTAAATCTTGTGGCGTCAACTCCTCCTAAACTACTAGGGGGATTTCTTGCAAACTTGCACAGATGATGAAGCAGGATGTGTAGATGATTGTGAAGAAAGGATTTTTTCGTGCGACCATTTTTACCAGAGTTATGGCCCATTGTTTTTTTCAGTAATAATACCTTGTGGCATTAACTCCACATTTACTTTTGGACAGATTTCTTTATAACTTGCACACATTATCAAGCTGGATGGGTAGATGATCATAAAGAAAAGATTTTTTCCTGCTGCCATTTTTACCACAGTTATGGCCCTTTGTTTATTTCACTAACAAAATTTTGTGGCATCAACTCCACATTTTCAATTTAGCTGATTTCTTTCAAACTTGCACAGATGATTAGACATGATGTGAAGATTGTTGTAAAGGACATTGTCTTGCAACAATTTTCACCAGAGTTATGGCCCTTCGTTTATGTTAGTTATTAAATTTTGTGGCACTTACTCCTCATTTACTAATCATGATCACCACATGTTCTTAATACCTGGTACAAAATTTTGTAACAAATGTTGTTGCAGCAGTGGGGGCATCAGTGTCCTGAGGACACAGTCTAGTTTTTTACAAATTTTGATTATTAAATGTTATGTTTACTGCAAAATGTAATATATCAGCAATGTTGACTGCTTAGCTCTCACTTGATGTTATTTGAAGTTCAAATTCAAGGATTGACTTCAGCGTTTTGAAGATAGCCCTTTCTCAGTTTTCTGCAACTTGCTCCAGTTAGAATTGTAGATAAACATATTTAAGAATGTTCAAAATCACAATTTTAAGAACCTGTGAAATTGCCATTTTACTGGAAATTGTCAAAAAATTTCCATAAATATAAAGCCATTTAAAGTATTAAAATTCAAATGTGTTTGCATCAAAATGCAAAAATCTGCATCAGTTGAAATTGCTGAGAATAGTTCTTTTTTCACAATTTTACGATTCTGAATGAAACATTTCCCATCCTGAGAAGCCAATGTATTGACTGATAATTAACCTTGATTTTTTCTTTTTGTAGTTAAAAGTTCTTTACAAAGACTGAAAGTACACAACATTTTCTTGTCAGTATCATTACATCTATGTAGAAAATTAAAATAATGTTTTGTATTGCGTAGTTTTTGTGGATTTGTGTAAATAGAATTTTCGGGTATTTTTAGGTCTAGATTTTTTCTTCACTGTTCTAACGTGCCTTACCATATGCAAAATAAAGATACAGTGGAGATCTGTGCCCAAGGTTATAAAACTGAGCATGAAAACCAGTCTCAAATCTCAAGCATCTGATTGGCTGAAATGGCGACTGGTCGCCATTTCAGCCAATCAGATGCTTGAGATTTGAGACTGGTTTCCAATCTCAGTTTTATAACCTTCAGCCCTTGTCTGCTTGTGGAGAGTAGTTAAGTGAAAAGTTTTCACTAGCAGCAGAGTTCTTGTATATTTGCAGATAACACTCCAAATGACACCCCACAGTGGTTGAGAGCAAGTGCTGACTACCTGGAACAACAGCAGAAGGAGGCTCAAGCCCAGGCCGCTGCTCAGGGGGACAAGGACCTTTCACCGACTGTACCCACAGTACCCCCTCCACCACTGTCTCCACGAACAGCTCATGCCATGGCATCTCTTAGACCATCATTGCAACAGATTACCTCGCAATATGAACCTGTTTCGTCCTTTATGGCATCTAGTGCCAGTGCATTATATACTGTGTCAACTGTAAACTCTACGGTTGTTTCCCCCTCAGTGTCTCCAGCATATTCAGTCTCTTCTCAGGTACGGCCTCCAACTGCCGTAGATTCAGTGCAGAAGTCGGCAACTCCCATCTCCACTTCAGAAGTTTATGCAAAATCCAACTCGATGGCTCAGTATGTGGGCTACTCAGCTGGTTCACAGAGAATCCCTCCGATCTCACACCTTTCTCCAAAGCATATCAGGCAGACTCATCTTGAACAAGGACTCTCCATGTCATTACCCGTCTCTTTGGCATCAGGCAAGGAATCTCTCACCACAGCTGAAGTAGAGTCTCAGATAGCGGTCCTCGAGAGCCAGATTGCAGCTGTTAACAGAAGTTTGAAACAATCTGCACAGGTGACTGGCATCCTAGACACCCCAACCTCGACTACTGGTAAATCTGGCCGACGTAAAGCTGACACAACCACCGATGACACCAACTCATTTGTTCCTCCACCATACCCAAAAAAGTCCCGCCAGCATTCTCCAGTGAGCGCAGTACGCACCACATCAGAGGCCACCTCAGCACCAGCTCTTCATGCCAGTATGGATATGCTGGCCCGAATGCACAGATTGGATACTGAGAGCATACCTGAGTCACTAAGGTCTCAGAACATCCAATCAACACTTGAGGCATTTGAAGCATTAAGAACGCAAACTTTCCCTCCATCTGTTGCCATAAGTAATGATGTGGATGGTATCCAGAATACAGCTCAAGACATGAGCATGCATCATGCTGCTGCCATAGACAGGGACCAGCTGGCAGCATACACTGCAGCCGTAGAGCGTGAACAAACCTACTCATTGTCTGACCGTGAACAGACCTACACGCCCACATCAGACACAACGGGGGTCAATGCTTACAGCATACAGTCTCCAGAAATCAGAGTGAAAGGTGAGCTTATATTAATCTTGTTAAGTACACAATAGTTAACCACAGAGATTTATTTTGTTGATTTTGTATAAATGTGTTTGTGTTTGAGACTGAGGTTTTAAATCAGGGTCTGATGATTACAAGGATCGTACTTAGAAAGTGTTGTGCAGATGATGTTGTTGAAATTTCTGGAAACATTCATTGTTGTTTCTAAAATATCCATAAACCATTTTTCTGCCATTAACAAAGTGAAATTATTTGCTGTCACAGTATTGTATGTGTTTTCAAAGATGGGTCACAGTTTCAAAAGATTTGTTAAGCTCCTTGTGAAACGGGAGCTTGAAGATTGAACCTTATTCACTCAAAAGAATAAGGTGTGCATGCATTTTGTTTCTACAGTACTGAAGTATTGTAGTCCGACATGAATACCACAGCGCAGGGAGGGATGGATATTTTCAACCTGAAAAAAATATTGTTGATTAAGGGAAAAGAAAAGGTCGACTTTACTTCTAAGATGGAAAATACCTAGTGTAATCCTTTTTATGCCCCCGCCATGAAATTGCGACGGGCATTAAGAGTTGCTCCTGTCCGTCCGTCCCTCCGTCCGTCCGTCCGATATTCTCGTGAACGCAACTCCTCCTACACTACTGGTGGGAATTTAATGAAACTTGACCACAATGCTTGGCCTGATATGTAGTTGTGCATGAAGGTGGGGTTTCGCTCTTACATGTTCCGTTCAGAAGTTATGGCCCTTTGATACTTCCATTTACATTAGTTTTAATAGGAGTATATTTCATGAATGCAACTCCTCCTACACCTCTGCTGGGAATTTGATGAAACTTTACCGCAATGCTTGGCCTGATATGTTGTTGTGCATAGAGGTGGGGTTTTGCTCTTACATGTTCTGTTCAGAAGTTATGGCCCTTTGATACTTCCATTTACATTAGTTTTAATAGGAATATATCTTGTTTCTTATATTTTGTGTTAAGCAAAATATGCATTTTGCCCATAACTTTAAAACTACTTGAGATACTGCCTTGAAACTTGAAATATATTTTCACCATCAAAATCTACATCATAACCAACAAGACCCATAACCCTTCTTCCAATATTTTTCAAATTATGCCCCTTTTTCACTTACATTTTGTGTTAAGAAAAATATACACTTTGCCCTTAACTTTGTTTGGAATGGAGGGATTTCAAAATAACTTGGCACAAATGTTCACCATAACAAGGCGGTGTGTCGTGACAATACCCATGCCGGTCATTGTTACTAAAAATAGAATTTTCTTGCAAAATCTTGTCCGCTCTGTAACTTTGTTATTTCTTATTGGATTTTTGAATAACTTGGTATAATTGTTCACCATATCAAGACGGTATGTCACGTACATGCCCAAGCCATTAGGTGGAAGGTCAAGGTCACTGTTACTAAAAATAGAATTTTCTTGTCTGGGCTGTTACTTTGTTATGAATGGAGGGATTTCAAAATAACTTGGCACAAATGTTAACCATGACAGGGCGATGTGTCGCGTACCATGCCCATGCCTGTTGGTCAAAGGTCAAGGTCACTGTTACTAAAAATAGAATTATCTTGTCAGGGCTGTTACTTTGTTATGAATGGAGGGATTTCAAAATAACTTTGTTCAAATGTTCACTATGACAAGGCAGTGTGTCCGCACAATACCCAAGCCTGAAGGTCCAAGGTCAAGGTCACTGTTACTAAAAATAGAATTTTCTTGTCTGGGCTGTAACTTCATTATAAATGGAGGGATTTTAAAATAACTTGACACAAGTGTTAACCATGACAGGGCAGTGTATCGCGTATCATGCCCATGCCTGTAGGTCAAGGTCACTGTTACTAAAAATAGAATTCTCTTGTCCGGGCTGTAACTTTGTTAGGAATAGATTGATTTCAAAATAACTTGACACAAATGTTCATCATGACAAGATGGTGTGTCCCATACCATGCCCATGCCTGTAGGTCCAAGGTCAAGGTCACTGTTACTAAAATAGAATTTTCTTGTCAGGGTTGTAACTACGTTAGGAATAGAGTAATTTCAAAAT
Source organism: Corbicula japonica (assembly GCA_038501625.1). Classification (NCBI taxonomy): domain Eukaryota; kingdom Metazoa; phylum Mollusca; class Bivalvia; order Venerida; family Cyrenidae; genus Corbicula; species Corbicula japonica. The sequence goes on from JAZAYU010000208.1 coordinate 137,256, forward strand.
AACTTGGCAGAAATGTTCACCATGACAAGGTGGTGAGTCGTGTACCATGTCCATGCCTGTAGGTCCAAGGTCAAGGTCACTGTTACTAAAAATAGAATTTCCTTGTCCGGGCTATAACTCTTTTGAATGGAGGGTTTTCAAAATAACATGGCACAAATGTTCACCATGACAAGGTGGTGTGTTGCGTACATTACCCATGCCTGTAAGTCCAAGGTCAAGGTCACAGTTACTAAAACTTGAATTTACTTGTTCGGGCTATAACTTCTTTATGAAGGAAGGGATTTCAAAATAACTTGGCACAAATGTTCACTATGACATTGCATTGCATTACCACCAACTTCTTCACAGACATTTCCGTAATGAGAAGACAACAGTGCCACAAATACAAATAATTCACTTGATCATCAAGTTTATGCATATTCTTATAATTACTCGAACATCACTGTCTATGAAATGCTATTATTCCCATCATTGCACTTTAGTATCTGAAAACGATGCATAGCGGGGGCATCCGTGTCCTATGGACACATTTCTAGTTATTTGATTAATTCAAACCAAGTATCACTATCTGCAGTCATTTAGAGTGGGCTTACAAAAATCTATTTTAAGCAGTGTGATGGGTATGATTGTAAATGATTATGGCTCACCCTACAGGGATTAAGTTAGGAGCAAATTTTAGGGAGAACTGACTTCTCCCTCCTGGAAATTTAGGGAGAAGTTTTCAGAAACAGGGAGAAGTGACCAACGCGGTCGGCCGGGTTTTAACCAAATAGCTCTTATTTTCTCTTATACACCCATACATATTATAAAACAACAATAATGATTATTTAATCTATTTTATTCTACAAAAAATGACGTTAATAAATATGACAAGGTATTAATGTGGCAGAAAATGTAAATTTGCCTTGGCACTTTGGACAGCAACCCCACTTTTTTCCACTGAAACTTGTCTAGCAGTCTGCATCTGTTGCTGGAACTTGCATCATCAACAGAGGTCTTGTGTTCTACAATATAAAAAAAACAGTTGTAAATATATTGGAGGCCTGACTATCAGACACAAATTACAATTCATTTATTTTATTTTAGCATCATAATTCACAAATGGAAATTCAGTCTGTCATTTTTTCTGAAAGTATTTTGGTGTTTTAGGGGAATTATAAGGCTTTTATAATTAAAATTACTCCTGTGTGATTATTTTGTCATTTTTTTTCGTAAAAAACAATAGGGGCCCTTCTCACCTTTCTGTAATTATTTTACTAGCCAACATCATCTGGAGATGTCTTCCTTCAATGGAGTATAGAGTCAACAAACAAATCACACAAAAGGTCCATCGCATTATTAATTTCTCCCAGTCTTATCTTAGACAATCATCTTAATCCAATTATCACCTCATACAGGTTCTCAAAGTGCCATATAACTCGCATTTAACTGTCAAATTAACAAGCTGTCATTTTCAACATCCGGGTAACTTACATCATTATCGCTTATGTCATTTACAATAAGAAAATGCTGTAGACTAACGAGCGATTTCATTGGTTTATTCTGAATACACCAGCCAATAAAAATCTCATTTTGTGAAGACTGATTAGGTAATCAGGTCGAATTTGTTTATGACACGTGTTTGTCAATGTATATAATTGAGCAAGTGAAAATTTGGGGGATTATTGGCAGGTGTTTGATTGTTCCCTCAGGCAAATTCATCAGGAAATCGAGGGCGAAGTGAACTTCGCTTTTCTATGCAAATAAAGCGAAGTCAGGCAGGTCTGGGCGCCTTCTTCGCCCGAATCGCCTTGATTCATGATCCCTGCCCTATTGTTTAAAAAAATGTTAATGTAGATTTAGGATGAATTGAACTGTACACAGTTTTAGTCACATTTTGTCATTTTATGGTATCAGTTGAGGCAAACCAGTCAGATGAAGACAGTCGTGGGGGTATGGAGGGCCTGAAGATTATGACCCCGGATGTAGCAGGTAATCAGGAGGTGCATGAGCTGGGGGAAGACGGACAGACATATCCGGTCTCCATGTATGCTGCTGCAGGCAACAACAACACAGCTGCTGGTATACAAGGTAGTATCATTAAAGATGTCTTAGCAGTTTCCTGAATACTGTTAGTCATTGATTGTTTAATAGAGAAAAGAAATGGAGTAAAGAATGTGTTTGTTAGTTGAATTTGAACAAAAGAATCGTCACCTTAGTGCAATAACGGTAGAAGTGTCATTGAAATATGAAGGAGATATGCCGTAATTGCACTAAGGCGACGGAATGTGCAGACTATCTCTTTCCTTCATATTAACACCTTCTTAGCATATGCAAAATTGTAGATCCAGATCAGCCAGAAAACACACTTGGGTCTGATCAGGATTTAACACTTTGTCTACATGCAATAAAAGGTGTAAAAGATTAGGAAAACTGCAGTTCAACAACTACAAGATAAATAAAAAAATAAGTGTAAAGTTTTAAAAGACTTAACATGTTTATCATAGCTTATGCTGTTTAATAAGAAAGAACCAGATATTACAAATGTGTTAAACCTTCTTGGTTCTTTAATAAACATGATTGGTTCTCTTGACATTAACATCTTAAAGTTGTTTTTAGCTCGACTATTCGAAGAATAGGGGAGCTATCCTACTCGCCCCGGTGTCGGCGTCGGCGTCCGTTAAACAAAAAATGCACTTTGGTCCATTACTTGAAAACTACTTATGATATCAACTCGAAACTTGGAATATATATTCACCATCAAATTCTACATCATTACCAACAAGACCCATAACTCTGCTTCCAATATTTTTCAAGTTATGCCCCTTTTTCACTTAAATTTTGCGTTAAGGAAAATATGCACTTTGGTCCATAACTTATAAACTACTTGAGATATCAACTTGAAACTTGGAATATATATTCACCATCAAATTCTACATCATTACCAACAAGACCCATAACTCTGATGTCAATATATTTCAAGTTATGCCCCTTTTTTCTTATATTTTGTGTCTAGCAAAATATGCATTTTGCCTCTAACTTTAAAACTAATTGAGATATTGCCTTGAAACTTGAAATATATTTTCACCATCAAAATCTACATCATAACCAACAAGACCCATAACCCTTCTTCCAATATTTTTCAAATTATGCCCCTTTTTCGCTTACATTTTGTGTTAAGCAAAATATACAGTCGACCCTTAACTTCGTTATGAATGGAGGGATTTCAAAATAACTTGGCACAAATGTTCACCATGACAAGGCGGTGTGTCGCGTACAATACCCATGCCTGTAGGTCCAAAGTCAAGGTCACTGTTACTAAAAATAGAATTTTCTTGCAAAATCGTGTCCGCTCTGTAACTTTGTTATTTCTTATTGGGTTTTTAAATAACTTGGTATAATTGTTCACCATATCAAGACGGTGTGTCACTTACATGCCCAAGCCTGTATGTCAATGGTCAAGGTCACTGTTGCTAAAAATAGAATTTTCTTGTCTAGGCTGTTACTTTGTTATGAATGGAGGGATTTCAAAATATCTTGGCACAAATGTTCACCATGACAAGGCGGTGTGTCCGCACAATACCCATGCCTGTAGATCCAAGGTCAAGGTCACTGTTACTAAAAATAGAATTTTCTTGTCCAGGCTGTAACTTTGTTATGAATGGAAGGATTTCAAAATAATTTGACACAAATGTTCACCATGACAGGGCGGTGTGTCACGTACCATGCCCATGCCTGTAGGTCAAAGGTCAAGGTCACTGTTACTAAGAATATAATTATCTTTACCTGGCTGTTACTTTGTTATAAATGGAGGGATTTTAAAATAACTTTGCACAAATGTTCATGAAAAGGCAGTGTGTCCGCACAATACCCAAGCCTGAAGGTCCAAGGTCAAGGTCACTGTTACCAAAAATAGAATTTTCTTGTCCAGGCTGTAACTTCATTATAAATGGAGGGATTTCAAAAAAACTTGACACAAATGTTCACCATGAAAGGGCAGTGTATCGCGTATTATTCCCATCATTGCACTTGAGTGTCTGAAAATGATGCATAGCGGGGCATCCGTGTCCTATGGACACATTTCTAGTTTCACTTATATTTTCACTTAAGTGCACTTCATCGATAACTTTGCAAATACTTAAGGTATCAACTTCAAACTACCATTATATTTTCATTTCAGTTCTTTTTCTGTAACATTACTGAAGTGATTGATATTTGACTAAAAGTAAATGTCTCTAATAAAAAATTACTAACAAGTTTTCTAACAAATTCAGAAATATTTCATAGTTATTCCCCTATTCAGTTGAATATTTATGGTACATTTAGGAATTATTTCTGTTATTTGAAAAGAATTTCTCCCGTACCATTCACTTGTAAATATTTTTCCTGATTGCACATGAATGTATGGCCATAGTTGTTATTGTTTTAATCTTCAAATTGCATTTGTTTCAAATGATTCGAATAGTCGAGCATGCTGTCTCCTCTGACAGCTCTTGTTATTATTCCTTATCTTTAGATGAGAAGTTGGCAGCAGAAATCTCCACAAAGAAAATGCGTCGCAAGTTTCTCGAGTCCATGAAGAACAGCAACCCCAAGTACTACTCACACCAGATACAGCAAATTATACCATTCCCTGACAAGTTTCCAGTCTCTAACCTGGACTACGGACTGAAGGCACTGCAAATGATTCAAACAGGGGAGATAACCAGGGCTGGGAAAATCCAACTTATTGACACAATTTTTCATGAACTGATCAAATATACTGGGCTGTAAGTAACTTCATAATGGTTGATTTTGATGCTGTCTTTTTAAAAAATATTTTTGGTATTTTGCACTGAACTTCTAATTCCTATCAGTAGCATATTTAGAAATATTCAGAAGTGTTTGAAAATTGGTGGGAAATTATCTATTTCCAATGAATGTGTACATTGAAACGATTCAATTGTACTGTAATTGTAGAAAGAGCTTAATAGATTAATGGCATTGATTTTTTTTGTAAATTGAGCGTTTTCTTCCCACAACTCAGCTTAAGAACTCCTGGCTTAATATAAAAAGTGTTCAAACTACAACATTCTGATGCAAAAGCTTTACTCTATAGTCTGTACCTTGTTGTTACTACAAACTACTACTTAACCGTTATATTTATGTCTCCCCCCCTCTGTCCATCTGTCACACTTCGTTTCCGCTCAATAACTCGAGTACCCTTTGACCCAGAGACTTCAAACTTCATAGGGTGATAGCCCTTATTGAGTAGAAGAACCCTATTGATTTTGGGGTCAGTAGGTCAAAGGTCAAGGTCACAGTGACCCAAAGAGTGAAAACCGTTTCCGCTCAATAACTCGAGTACCCTTTGATCCAGAGCCTCCAAACTTCATAGGGTGATAGCCCTTATTGAGTAGAAGAACCCTATTGATTTTGGGGTCAGTAGGTCAAAGGTCAAGGTCACAGTGACCCGAAGAGTGAAAACCGTTTCCGCTCAATAACTCAAGTACCTTTTGACCCAGAGCCTTCAAACTTCAAAGGATGACAGCCCTTATTGAGTAGAAGAACCCTATTGATTTTGGGGTCAGTAGGTCAAAGGTCAAGGTCACAGTGACCCGAAGAGTGAAAACCGTTTGCTCAATAATTTGAGTACCCTTTGACCCAGAGCCTTCAAACTTCATAGGGTGATAGCCCTTATTGAGTAGAAGAACCCTACTGATTTTGGGGTCAGTAGGTCAAAGGTCAAGGTCACAGGGGCCCGAAGAGTGAAAACCATTTCCGCTCAATAATTCGAGTACCCTTTGACCCAGAGCCTTCAAACTTCATAGGATGACAGCCCTTATTGAGTAGAACAACCCTATTGATTTTGATGTCAGTAGGTCAAAGGTCAAGGTCACAGGGGCCCGAAGAGTGAAAACCGTTTCTGCTCCATAACTTGAGTACCCTTTGACCCAGGGACTTCAAACTTCATAGGTTGATAGCCATTATAGAGTAGAAGAACCCTATTGATTTTGGGGTCAGTAGGTCAAAGGTCAAGGTCACAGGGGCCTGAAGAGTGAAAACCGTTTCGGCTCAATAACTGGAGTACCGTTTGACCAACAGCCTTCAAAATTCATTGGGTGATAGCCCTTTTTGATTAGAAGAACCCTATTGATTTTGGGGTCAGTAGGTCAAAGGTCAAGGTCACAGGGGCCTGAAGAGTGAAAACCGTTTCCACTCAATAATAGGAGTTCTATTTTACCCAGACCATTCAAACTTCATACGATGGATGTCCTTATTGAGTAGAGGAACTTATTGATTTTGGGGTCAGTAGGTCAAAGGTCAAGGTCACAGGGGCCCCGAAGAGTAAAAACTGTATCCGGTCAATTACTGGAGTACCGCTTGACCCAGAGCATTCAAACTAAATAGGGTAATAGCCCTTATTGAGTAGAAGAACCCTATTGATTATGGGATCCGTAGGTCAAAGGTCAAGGTCACAGGGGTCAGGGCGCAGGGGGGGGGGGGGGGGGGCGGCGCAGGGGGGAGACATGCGTTTTTCACAAAAAACATCTAGTCATATTTTTCTTTTGCTATTATGCTATTAATTAGATTTGTAATAATTATAAAAAATAACATATTTAATCTTTAGAGCACCTAAGTATTAAACAAGTCACTATTAACATATATTTTCATATTAAATAAATCAGTTTATAGTGAAAGAATCCAATAGGGAACAAAATTCAATTAATGCCCAATAATGCTAAGCATTACAGCATTTTGACATTGGTAATGCATTAAATTACATTAAAATAATGCTAGATTTGTTGCATTAATCATTACCTTGCATTATTGGGAAAAAGTAATGCATTATTAATGCATTAGCATTAAAATTTAATTCGCCCCATGTCTGGTCTTAATAAAAGTTCACTGAAGTGTTAATAATAATATAAATGAAATAAGAGTGTTGCCTCTAAGAACCATGGTCCATGTTCTCCCCATATACACTACCACCAAAAAACTTCATAACAGATGGTAACTCTGTAAAGGCCTGAAACAAAAATTGCCCGGTGAGTGAAAAAGAATCCTAAAACCGCAATTTTTCCATGATGGATCTTGACTGAAAAAATGTCCCCCATTTGTTGTAATCACTACTCTCTTATTTTTTATGCATAAATTAATCTCTCACTATCTCCGGTTTTGTACTGCATGAGTGCAAGTTTTAAGGCAAATGCCTGAAATTCAGGTTTTTGTGTGTCTAAAAACTCCCTAAATATATAATTGACAGATTTTCAGGATTTCAGGTTTTTCAGAATTCCTAACTTGCACCCTTGGTACTGTTATCATAAGAGACTGTTTGTCTTTGAAAACATATTGTTTGGGATTAAACCTGTACCATATTGGATTGAATGAAGTACAGAATACTGTCTCTAATATTAAAAAGAAATATTCAAGAAAGGTTTCATAACTTTTATCTCATTAGATAACAAATAAAGTTGTGTTATATAAAGAGATGGGAGGTAATTTGAAAAAAGCAATTTCAGCTACTGATTTGTAGGAAAAGTTTGAAAACATTTTGAAAATTTTTACATGCCAGATAAAAAACCAAATAAGGCCTAAAAATATGTTTGTTTCCTGTAACCCGACTGACCTTCCGTTTTTACCCCCTACCAAATATTTTTACCACCCTAAAGTAAATGAAAATGGTAGAATATTGTTTTTATTGATACAAAGTATGAAAACCACAGACTGGGCGAAAGGCCAAACAAAATGCCGGTCATTCAGTTCGATGAGCAATGAAAATTTGCCAGACTGAAAAAAAATCTGCCTGACTGGAAAAAGAAAGAAATATTTAGTTTTTGTCTTTTTTTTTAAATGTAAATTTTTTTGAAATACTAACTTTCATCAATTAAAATCAGTTTTACCTGTTTTTGCTTAGACTAAGTTCAATTTGATACATAATAACAAGCAAGAAAATGGTTCAGATGTACGTGTAATCATAGGTTTTTTACTCCACTTACAGTTTTATGAATGATAACTTACTTTGACTGCTGATCGCCTGTCTTTAAAATGAATCCAAACTTTTATTCCGTGAAACTTTGTTAGACTTCCATTTTATTGTTTTTGTGAGAAGAAAATAAACATTGGCGACAAAGCCATTTTAATTTTCAGTAAAATCGAAACTGAATGGCCTAGCCGCCAACATTTACTCAGTGATTCATGAAATATCATCAGTTTGAACACAAAATATCCTCTGAAAACACAAGACATTCAAAACGCCATTTTTCATTTTATGGCTGATAGATTATGTAAGCGAGTTTATGAATGGACAATAGGAATCCAGCAACCAATCATAAGCCATTTTACTGTAACTAAAGGGAAGAAACCACTGTGAGCTTTTTATGAAGAAGATTGTTGCTTTCCTTAGATTTTAAGTCGTCGGACAGAAGACCGATAACTTACGACATTTTACCGGACCGAAGCAAAATCTGTCGGACATTCTGAAGGTCCTCCGCCTTTCGCAAAGTCTGGAAAAAAAAACATATACGAAATACACAAAAGACTGTTAATTGCTCTGATATTTGACATCAGTACTCTAGGGTTGATGCTGGCTCCTTTACTCCTCTACTGAACACAGTTCTGGTACATAAAGAAAAGTAAAAAAAAACCCTACCTATTGACAATCATTTTTGGCGGATGTTACAGGAAACAAACATATTCTTTATTGAGGCCTAATAATTGGAAGAAACATGTAAATTACTAGGGAGGAATTTCTTGAAGGAAAAATTCAAGATAAATCTGAATTATGTTCAAGGCTGAAACAAGTAGAATGATGTTAATAACACATATTAACTCTTGTCTTAATCTAAATTACTATATTATATGGGTAGATGCACATTGAAATCTTTTTGTTTTCAGTATATAAATGTGATAACTTTGGTTTGTGATTTCAGATATCCAACTCCCACCCAGAAGATGGCAGTTGCCAATGCTATAGTAGAGACATTCCCAACCCTTGCTGCCAAGATGAAGGCCAGTCATATATCGCCAGCTGTAAGTGCAAGAACATTTAAATTGTTATACTTTCTTTGATTCTGACATTAAAAAATATAAAAAGTAAATTTTGAGAAAAAAATGTAATAAAAACAGTTTCATGTCTAACATATATAAACAGAAACTTTCATATGACAAGCAATGGAAATGAATACAAAATAAGAGTAAAACATTTTTTGGAAACCAATTTAATGTTTAAGCACACAGTTACATGCCCTTTTAAAACACAGGAGGTGTTAAGACAACTGTGGCAGGCAAGCAGAACATTGTACACAAAAGTAGTCCGCTCTTTTTATTGTGCAATCATTATCCAATCTTCTTCATCTTCAGGCTTAGGTAGAATGTTTAAGGCTATAATATCTTGGTAAGTTTGATAACCAGACAGATTGCTCTAGTAACTCGGGAATTACTGCCTGCTAATTTGACCAAAATTTGCAGATCCTCCTCTCCAACATGGGAAGCCTTTATCTTGTCTTCATCAAACTTCATTGGTCAGAATGTTTATGGCTGTAATTGTTGGCAATAATTTACCTTAATTTTAAGAATAAGCAGTCATATTGCTCTAGAGCATCTTGAGTTATAGCCCTTTAATTACTTTGACCAATTGTATCCTTGGAAATCTGTTATCAACTCTTTACCAGAATTAGTGAAAATGTTTATGGCCATAACTCGATTGCTCAAGTGTCCGTGGTGTTTTTCATCTTTAATGCTTTATTTGCTGATATTTGATCTAACTAGCACTGGCTGCTCTGCAACTTGAAAAGCATTTATCCAGTCTTCACTTATCGTGTTGAGAATAATTACTGGCATAATGTCTTTACCAAGTTTAATAACCAGTCACATTGCTGATGTCTCTTTTGAGTTATGACCCATTTGATTGGCATGATATCTTGGCTAAGTATGGCAACAGCCAGATTAGCTCAATCTGTCTGGAATTAGTGCTATTTAATTGCCACCAATACTTAATGAGTGACAGATGTATTTTGTAGCTGTTCAGCACTCTTGTTTAAAATGCTTTTTCAAACATAAACTTAGTGCAATTGACTGAAAACAACATTATCATCCCTGTTGCCAATGCAACAATACAAAATAAAAATTAAATTAATTTAAATGAATCACAGGAGCTTCAAACAGGAACATTTTGGAAATCCTTTTGGCTAAGCAAAACAATGCAGAAGTGATGGATTGGTGTTCTGGATGAAGATGTTTCATTCTGATTTAAGTCCAGACAGTTTCCATTTGAATTTGACATGTTCTATGTATTAATTGTGCATTTCTGCATTATTACATGTTACATCAGACAATAAAAAAAGTTGCACCTCTACATGGTACTCTATTACTTCTATAGCCAGAGTTCCAAAGAACATATATAATTAGTTCTAGTAATCTGGATTTCTTTCAGGATTCATGGTATGTGATATTATGTGACAAGTTCCGCAATGAAAGACGTGGTCTGGGCGGGGCCGGGTCTTCTCCCCGGGCAGGTAGAACCAAAAAGGAACACCATGAGGCACACTCTGCCTCAGGGATCGCAGAGCAGCAGATTGTCATAGAAAACACCGATGATACTGATCTGAGGGGGTCAGAAGACATGCAGGTTGCTCATTGTTTACTATTGCATTTGAAGCTTTATTCCTTTATTTGCTTACTTGTATAAATCTCTACTCCATAAGATGTGGACGAACAGTGTAGATCCAGATCAGCTTTGCACATCTGCTGTCCAATTAGGATTATTCTTGAGGTTATTTAAGTTATTTCTTAGTAAAAAATTCTTACCAAAATCTTTCAATGTAGATCCAATTTGATGATGCAGATGTGCTGGCTGATCTGGATCTGCACTGGTTTCAAACAAAATTTAACCAGTATATGTAAAGTAAAGTTATAATAGAATTTTCTTTTAATATTGACCAATCCCTTAATTATTAACCAGGTTTTTAACCAGGTTTTCTTTAGAAAAATCCTGGTTATTAGATTGGGGTATGTCGTTGGGCGGGCAGGCGGCATGGCGGGTGGGCGGGCGTCAACATTTTAAGTTTTTTGTGAAAGTTGCGTTTTTCTCAGTAACCATTCAAGGTACAACTTTGAAACTTAACATAGTTGTCTGACATCTCAATACCAATTATCAGGACAAGTTATATAATCCCTGACTGTATTTTGACAAAGTTATGCCCCTTTTTCACATAGAAATTTTGTTATTTTTTTTGTGAAAGTTGTGTTTGTCTCAGTACGGATTAAGATACAACTTTGAAACTTAAAATAGTTTTCTGACATCTCAATACCAATTATCAGGACAAGTTTCATAATCCCTGACTGTATTTTGACAAAGTTATGCCTCTTTTTCACTTAGAAATTTTGTTAGGTTTTTTGTGAAAGTTGTCTTTTTCTCAGTTACCATTCAAGGTATAGCTTTGAAACTTTATATAATTGTTTGATATCACAGTACCAATTATCAGGTCAAGTTTCATAACCTCTGACTGTGTTTTGCCAAAGTTATGCCCCTTTTTGACTTAGATTTTTATGCCCCCACAAAGTGGGAGGCATATAGAGTTGCACTCGTCCGTCTGTCCGTCCGTCCGTTCGTACGTCCGTACGTCCCCAAATCTTGTGGCATCAACTCCTCCTAAACTATAAGGCGGATTTCTTTCAAACTTGCACAGATGATCAAGCAGGATGTGTAGATGATCGTGAAGAAAGGATTTTTTCCTCCGACTATTTTTACCAGAGTTATGGCCCTTTGTTAATTTCAGTAGTTAAATCTTGTGGCGTCAACTCCTCCTAAACTATAAGGCGGATTTCTTTCAAACTTGCACAGATGATCAAGCAGGATGTATAGATGATCGTGAAGAAAGGATTTTTTCCTGCGACCATTTTAACCAGAGTTATGGCCCTTTGTTAATTTCAGTAATTAAATCTTGTGGCGTCAACTCCTCCTAAACTACTAGGGGGATTTCTTGCAAACTTGCACAGATGATGAAGCAGGATGTGTAGATGATCGTGAAGAAAAGATTTTTTCGTGCGACTATTTTTACCAGAGTTATGGCCCATTGTTTTTTTTCAGTAATAATATCTTGTGGCATTAACTCCACATTTACTTTTGGACAGATTTCTTTATAACTTGCACACGTTATCAAGCTGGATGGGTAGATGATCATAAAGAAAAGATTTTTTCCTGCTGCCATTTTTACCACAGTTATGGCCCTTTGTTTATTTCACTTACAAAATTTTGTGGCATGAACTCCACATTTTCAATTTAGCTGATTTCTTTCAAACTTGCACAGATGATTAGACATGATGTGAAGATTGTTGTAAAGGACATTGTCTTGCAACAATTTTCACCAGAGTTATGGCCCTTCGTTTATGTTAGTTATTAAATTTTGTGGCACTTACTCCTCATTTACTAATCATGATCACCACATGTTCTTAATACCTGGTACAAAATTTTGTAACAAATGTTGTTGCAGCAGTGGGGGCATCAGTGTCCTGAGGACACAGTCTAGTTGTTAAGTATTTTGTGAATGTTCTCTGTTGATGCCAAATTGCCTGTTGACCCTTAGCTTGGTTTGTGGGTAGCTTATATCAACAGGCAGCTTGGGATTGCCACCCAGGTATCTGTGATCAAGGTCAAGGTCACTGTTGCTAAAAATAGAAATTCACTTTTCCCTCAATAACTTTAGTTTGCTATGGTATATTGACGCCAAATTTAGTGTTGGTATCTAATATCAAGATGCAGCTTGAGATTGTTACCCAGACGCCTGTGATAAAGCTCAAGGTCACTGTTGCTAAAAATAGAAATTCATTTTCTGCTCAATAGGTTGAGTTTGGTTTTGCCTATTGACACCAAACTTGGTTTGTGGGTAGCTTATATCAAGACACTACTTAGGATTGCTACCCAGGTGTCTGTGATAAAAGGTCAATGTCACTTTTGCTATAAATAGAAATTCAGGTTACTCCTTATTACTTGGGTTAGCTGTGATCTATTGACACCAAACTTTCTTTGGGTAGCTTATACCAAGACAAAACTTGGGATTGCTACTCAGAAATCTGTGATCAAGATCAAGGTCACTGTTGCTAAAAGTAGAGGTTCAGTTTCTTCATAGCGGATATTTCCTATACAAAAGTATAAGTATTAAATGAAAACCTGGTTTTCGGTGCGTGGCGACGTTTTTTCTTGTTCATGGGGCTGTTTTACAGAAATTTATGGATTAAATAACAAACAGTGTAGGTAGACCCTGATCAGACTTGATTACATGAAGGATCTGATAGAGTGTAATAGCACATAGTGAATACACAAGCCTGGTTTAAGGTCAAGCTTAAAGGAAACATGGTTAACATGGTTAACCCTTTACTCCATATATACACCTAAATTTATGGCATGGACAAACAGTTAAGATCCATATCTGTGCCATCTTATCTGGATCTGCACTGTTTGTTTTTGATTTATTAGGTAATTTCTGACCAAAAAGCGAACAGTGCAGATACAGATCAGATGACACGGATGTGCCAGCTGATCTGGATCTACACTGTTCATACATGTGTTAAAATGTGTATTAATGGAGGAAAGGGTAAATTATTTATGCTTTATGACAGTGACTTTTATTTAGTAAATTGGGTAAAAATGATCAGAAACAGTGTAGATCCTGATGAGATGGCATATGCAAAACATCTGTATATGTGAAGTAAAGTGTTAAAACTTGTCTTATTGTCTGCAGCCTGAATCTGGAGAGCAGTTAACTGTGACATCAGTGAGTCAGGCGACACCACCACATTATGATGAAGCTGTTGCCCACGCCTACCAGTACCCAACAGCCACACAGGTAGGCTCAGCTTGACTTCTCCATGTGTGTGTTTGTGTGTGTACACTAGCTAGAACTCTAGGTGTCTACTGTACAATTGTTAGCTATAACACTTCCTAGCTAGTATGGTGTACGTGTGTACCTTATCCTGGGCTGTGTATTTACTATATAGCTAGTCATCTATTACAAGACTCTATACTTAGTGTTGTGCTGAACTATAACTTTCACCTTGTGTAGCATGCAAACTGCTAGCTCATGGAGTTTGGCTTCAATATTTTTATTGTGGAGAAAGCATTAAAAAATATTTCACTCCTTAAGGTGCTTTGGTAGGTGTCATATCACATTCATTGATTAAAAACAATCAAAATCTCTTGAGCACCATAATGCAGTTCAATAAAGCTTTGCACAAGTAAAAGTTATCAATGCATGTTTATTTTACATACATTTATAAGTAAAGTTAGAACAGTAATAAACAAAATATCTAGACCAAACAATTTCCTTAAAATTTTTAGATCCAAACAAAAAAAACTAAGCAACACAAAACATCAATTTAAATGCATACATGAGTATTATATGATACTGTTAACAGTAATTTGGCATTACAATTGATGTTTTGTGTTGCTTTATTTTTGTGTTTTTATGTAAATAGAATTTTAGGGAATATTTAGATCAAGCAATTTTTTATTACTGTTTTAACTTTTCTTAAGATATATATGAAAAATAAAGATACATTGATAACATTAATTTATGCATAGTTATATTGAGCCATATATTGCTGTTAGAGATTTTTAAAGTATTCTATTTTATTGATGGTAGTGA
>JAZAYU010000208.1:752358-915399 GCA_038501625.1 Corbicula japonica
TGTCTGACCTCAAATTCTCTGGAGGCTTCATAAAGCATGGCACCTGGCTCCATAGAAGCTATCTTGAATATCTGTTCTGACACCACTGTAAAGTAATATGTACAAACACTTCATTACTCACATATATCATTAACTCATTCCCTCATAGGCAACCACCGAATATCCAGACCAGCCTTCACATCTGTGCAGAATGATCTGTGCCCAAGGTTGGAAACCAGTTTCAAATCTCAAGCATCTGATTGGCTGAAATGGCAACCAGTCGCCATTTCAGCCAATCAGATGCTTGAGATTTAAGACTGGTTTCCAATCTCAGCTTTATAACCTTCACCCCTGGATCTACACAGTTTGCTCCTTGGTCAGAAAAATCTTAAGCCTTATGCATGGAAAACTATACTTGTAATAACATCATTGCTAAAAAAACAGATAAAACATAAAATTTAAAATGCAAACAATATTACAGAAAATAATGTCTTCCTAGTTTTGAATTATGTCAAATATGAAATAAATCTAGATCTAAACCAGGCTCAGCATCAGCCCAGGTTGACTGACCCTGAATGAGGCCACACCTGTTTGCTATCAAGTCAGTATATTATACAAATAAATACTAATGTTGAGGTTGATATGTAGTTTTGCGGACCTGGGTAGTGTGATATCGACCGAGGACGAATCATATACCCTATGAATTTAAAGCATTGTGATGATGATGATAGATGATGATGATGATGATGATGATTGATGATGATGATGATTGATGATGATGATGATTGATGATGATTGAAGATGATTGATGATGACGATGATTGATGATGATGATTGATGATAATGATGATGATTGATGATGATGATGATTGATGATGATGATGATGACTGATGATGATGATTGATGGTGATTGATGATGATTATGATGATGATGATTGATGAGGATGATGATGATGATGGCAAAGGTATTTATTAATTCCCGGGGTAGTTATCACTTTTTTCGGACTCGCGAGTACGGAGCTCTCGACCAATCAGAATGCTTTAAATTCATAGGGTATATGATATTAATGCATATTTACCTATTAAAAACTTATTCAATTCAAAAAAACAAACTAGAATGTGTCGTCGGACACTGATGCCCACACCTACAACAACTTTTGTAACAAAGTGCCATAACTCTGGTAAAAATGGTTGCAGGAAAAAATCTTTTATTAACGATCATCTACACATCCTGCTTGATCACCTGTGCAAGATTGAAAAAAAATTCGCCCAATAGTAAATGAGGAGTTGATGCCACAATATTTGGGCGACCTAGGTACGGACAGTGGACAGATGTGTGCAACTCTACATGCCTCCCACTTTGTGGGGGCATAAAATGTTAGCCAGTAGATAAATGGTCAAGTGGATTTTAAAAATCATTTTCTCATTTTCTCTTTGATTTTATTCCTTAGTTAACACTGTACTTCATGATATAGCTTTTACCCATATGCGAGCAGTGTAGATCCTGATCAGCTGGCACATCTACAGTGTAGATCCTGATCAGCTGGCACATCTACAGTGTAGATCCTGATCAGCTGGCACATCTACAGTGTAGATCCTGATCAGCTGGCACATCTACAATGTAGATCCTGATCAGCTGGCACATCTACAGTGTAGATCCTGATCAGCTGGCACATCTACAATGTAGATCCTGATCAGCTGGCACATCTACAATGTTTGCTTGTAGAATCATTAGGCTATTTCTGACCAAGATGTATCCAGTGCCCAAGGTTATAAAGCTGAGATTGGAAACCAGACTGGTCGCCATTTCAGCCAATCAGATGCTTGAGATTTGAGACTGGTTTCCATGCTCAGTTTTATAACCTTGGGGCCAGTGTAGAACCTCTTTAGATGGCATGGCTGTGCTGGCTGATCTGGATCTACAATGTTTGCACATGTGATTAAACCCATATATATGAAGTAAATGGTTAAATTATAATTGTACATACACGGAACTTTTCGGAAGAACTCGACATTATCTCTGCCCACTATTCTAACTCCATCTTCCTCCTCAACCAGGTGTACAGCTGAGTCATTCTGAAATCTTAACTTGTTAAGTAAAACTGTCCATATATTGTTTGTATGTTATACATCATAGAGTTATCATTTTGTTGTTAGTGGAATACTACTTTTTACTAGATAATGTTGTTATATTTTTAAGCTAAAGACAATCATGTTTACCATATTTATATTTACAGGAATTTTCAGTCTTTTCAAATACCATTTTTTTGTACAATAGAAAAAATCTCTCTTAATTGTCCATTAAGAATTTTTTTCTTTCCTATTTCTGAGAAAGGATACGAGATATAGTCTTTGTCAGGTCCGATGACCAGCATCAACTTGTCCCACAGCGCCACCACCGCACCTGGACCGCTCCTGAGGATTAAGAGAAATTACCTTCCTAGAAAATGACAAGTGAACACCCTTTTCCAGAAGTAAATAAAAGAGACACAGATTATATTGTATTTTATAAAAATAGGACACAATAATACGGCTATTCGGCTAGTATCCCATTACCAGATTGTTACTATTATCTGTATACATGTAATGATTAAGTTTTTGTTCCACAGTACACTATATAGACTTATACAACAATATATTTGTTTACTATTAGTGATGTGATTTACATTTAAGGATTGAATTGATATTTGATGGTTTTCATTTGGGTATGGAAAACAGTTGGGTTGTTTAAAGTGTGTGAAGCCCGAAGAAAAACTGTGCTTCTACAGTATCTCTAATAACTTGACTTTGCTGTGTTTTCTGGGTGTGCTTTTAAAACTACAGCCACATCTGAACAGTACCCAGACTGAAGCAATGTCATATCTGTAGGAATGTTACTTACCAGACAAATTGTGATGGTCTTTGATGGGACTTTGTATTAAACTCACAATACTTTTTCTGAAAATTTAAAAAACAACATGAAAAGGTCTATGTATTGATATTTTTTATTACTTGTTATTCTTCACATCTATAAGTAATGAGTAGAAGATAACATAATATTCATGAATTCACATTCAATTAAAACTAGCTTTATTCAATTTTGGAAAAAAGAGAGAGAAAAGAATCTTTGTGTATTCTTAGCATTTATCAGTAGGAAACACAAATCTATAGAGTCAAGTGTTAAAAACCTTGAGGTCAGCTGATCCAATCCAGACGATTCCACTCTCAGTGAAGAGGGCTAGGTACTTGTTGTTGAAGGATATCGCCATGTCCATGATTGCTTCAGCTGGCACAGAAACTTCAATGGACTGCAATGTAAAACAATAAGACAGTAAAACAAACCATTTGGTCCAGAAGCAGGATATAATATCTAGAAAGATATTGGCAAGGAGTAACCTTGTTACTCTATGGGATATGGCGATTATTCCATGAGCATCTGAGTAGATCCTGATTAGCTGGAACATCAGGATCTACACTGTTTGCATTTATATTCAATTTCTGACAAATAGGTAACCAGTGTACATCCATATCAGATGTCATGGATGTGTCAGCTTATCTGGATTAACACTGGTTTTAAACACACAAAAAACCCTGTATATACAGTTTAAAGGATTAATGTCCAAGTATTAATTAAAATTGCAATTTTTTTTATATACGAGGGGTGTTCAAAAAGTTCCTAAAAATTGTTTTAATTTGTTTTTAAATGTACAAAGTGCAATAAAACTTTCCAATTTTGTAGATTTGGCTATAGCTTTATTGCATTTATTTTACAAAATTTGTTGTTATTCATGTATCAATAAGAAAATGGCAGTCTCTTTGGAAATATCACTCAACGTCAGCTGGCCCTCAATTTTTTTTATGAAAAATGATGTTCGATTGCATTGTTTTTTAACTACTTGTATACTTTTTTTTCAATGTTTGGGAAACAACAACTTTGGTGATGTTTCTCGTGTATTTTTGTAATTCTGATGTAAACACTGTTTGACAGTCTTTTTGTTTAGAAAAGTCCGTGACAATGAGCGTTAAACTGAGGTTGACGTTTAAATTATTTGTGCTAAATGGAAATTCTAAGAAGAAAACCATGGACATGTGAGTAAAGGCCTATGGATATAAAGCTATGAACATGTGGTATGCACGGTTTCAAGACTGACTGAAAAGAGTTACAGACGATCACTGCAACGTTTGCTGAAATTTGGAAACATCCAGTCATGTCAAAGAAACAATAATCTGCCTGGAAGAACAGCTTTTCACAGTTAATAAACTAAGCAGCAGAGTATACTGCAAAGTCAGGACTGTGTACAGTTATTATTTTAAAACTTGATATGAATATTTTAAAATAAAAAGACTGACTGGAAACAAAATGTTCAAAATTATGCCATTGTGAACATGGCGGTGATGACGTCATGATGAAGTTGGGCCGAATTATCGATAGTGATGTTTAAATATTCACAATATTTTTAAACAGACCAATAAGTCAGACTGTTGTTGTTAATTATTAAGTAATGAATACTTAAACTAATAATAACAACAATTTTTTATAATTTTTATGCGATCAAAAATAAAGAACAGAGAACATTTTTTTGCCAACTTTGTACATAAAGTAATGCAATTAAGTATTCGTTCTCTTCATTCTAAACAACAACAACTTAAACATTACCTGCTGTTGGTATTGACCACCATGGTCCACGAGGTATAGCTCATTCTGTTTAGCCACTAAGGCTTGCGACTGACCGTCCATTGTAATAATACCCCAGGCTGTTGGAGCACTGTTTAATCCTAAATTTGTAACAATATACTGTCAAATCAGGCCCCAAGATTGTAAAACTGAGAATGGAAACCAGTCTCAAATCTCAAGCATCTGATTGGCTGAAATGGCAACTGGTTGTCACCATTTCAGTCTATCAGATGCTTGAGATTTGAGACTGGTTTCCATGCTCCAGTTTTATAACCTTGGGCACAGATTATTTATGGATTTTGTGGGCAGATAGATCCACAAAAGCCAACACGAAATCAAAAGTTTAATAAAAACATAATTTAGAAAATTGAGTTCCACAAAAATTAAGAACCCAAAACCATGGTCAAAGAAGACCATGATATTTTATGCCCAATTATTGTAGGTGCATCCACATAGTATCATCGAAGTCTAATGAAATTAAGATTGGTTAACAATGTCTACGATTGTTTTCCATCTTACAAGTTACCTATGGTTTGTTAAATAGAGTTTACTATTATGACTATCATTGCATGTATTATTATTATTTATTCAACAAAGGAAAATCATCATCCATGACTGTTGATTTCCAAGAATATTGCATTAACTTTGAAATGATTACAGAAATACAAATTGTCTTAAATTAAATTTAAGAATTTTCATTTTCTGTTTTTGCAAAAACATAACTGGATAAGAAGTGGAATATTTTTAAAATGTTTTTGTATACAAATGTATGATTTGACATACCTGGTACCTCAGCAAGCCTCCTGACACGTAGGTCATCAATACTGTTTACTATAAATATCCGAAATGAACAGGTGAGCACCGCTATGCCTGTGCCCTTGTAGCTACTAAAAATCCTCACATCTAGCACTTTAGTGTCCTTTGCCTCCTATAAAAATAGTATTCTGTTAATTGTCTTTTTAGTTTTCAAATATCCACTAACTAATTCCTCTATAAATAAGCATTTAATCACATTCTTGCCATTTGATTTGGATCTGCATTGGTTGCATCTTGGTCAGAAATCACCTAAAGAATCTAAAAGACAATAGTGTAGATCCTAATCAGGTGGAGTGAATGGAGTAAAGGGTTAAAACAAGGTTTTGCAACTTGCTCAATAATGAAAATACACCACACACCACTTGCAAATCTTCAATTTTTTCATATGCTATTATTTCTGACATAATGACACCTTGGATTTGTTCTTTTTTCAAAATAAACAGTACCAAGCAAAGTTGTGAAAAAAGTTGGATTGCCATTGCTAATAATTTTTATAAATAAACTTTCATGGCCATGCCCTTTATGTAAAAGATAACAAGATAACAACCCTGAAAATAATATGTGCATACCCAGTATAAAGAAAAGTCTCTGTTTTTGCTGTCATGAATATGATTTGGGGTTTTTAACATTAGCTCACCTGCGCCAAGGCAAATTTGCAGGTCAAGAAAAGCTAAACTGCAAGAAGCCCAACTTGCAGGAAAAGAAAGCTCACCTGCCCCATGCCAAACTGGCGTTTAAAGTTAAGGAAGATGTCATACATTAGCACGACCCCGTCGTCCTGGACCACCAGGAGATCTTCTGTATGAGACCAGCCCATCTTCTTTATACGCCCACTTGACCACTGTAATAGCAAAAAAACATTGTTTATAGAAAATAATGTTTCAATCTTATTCAATCTGGCATGAACTGTTAAGCTAATTGATTGTTTAACCATTTCAGCATTTCTCTAAAATCACAGAATATTGTGAACAAAGTTCAACCTGCTCTAATGTTCTTACATGTATTTCACATCTGAATTCCTTACTCCTCAATCAAATCACACTAACTGTACAAGACAAACATTAAGACCAAGTTGGATGACAACAGACAAACTTACCCTGAGCTGTGCGACAGGCTTGCCAGCTGAAGTGAACACATGGATGGTTGGCTTTACAGCGGCAGATAGGTTAGGGTTGTTACTATCATCTCTCATCAGAGCTGAAACCAATACAAACAAAATTACAATCAACATGTACATAACAAAAACAGAATAAGTGCTACATGTAATATTAAACCTTAACCCATTTTATTCATAAAACGGAGTGGGCTGCTGCCTATTCATTGTTCATAGTGATGTTTTTTAAAAACTGATTAACTTGTAACTGAAATTGAACTTTTTAGCCTATCAGTGAACAGTGAAGACCCCGACAGACTGAGAGGATGTGTAAGCTGATCTGGTTCTACAGTGGCTGCCAATGTGAAAACTGATCATTGCTTAGCATTTTGAGTGTTAGACAGTGACTTAGAATACAGCTAGTGATAATTTAGTAGGGTAAGGAGGTTCTACAGACTACAGTCTGCTCATTATCTTAGCTATGTTGGATACAGACATTGATGGCTCGATACAAAAAAGCAGTTCAATTTAGGTGTTACTATTAAAACAAAAAATAAATAGAGCAAAAATAATGTAAACTTATTTTTTAAATACATATATAAAACAGTTTAATAAATTGTTTAAATGACAAAAACCTGTGACTTTTTAAAATAATTGATTAGGTAAAAGAATTTTAAGATATTAACAGGAAAAAATGAAATTGTTCGGCAATAATTAATTGAGAAAACAATTTTTGCGTACCAAATGATTCTGAAAGTTGAATTTATGTTTTGTGTATTTAGATATAATTATTGTCCTTAAAACCTACAGAAGAGTGTTAGTCAATTAAGGATATTGCAAGATAAGAGGACTTTTCAATTCCTGAATTGCCCTGGGTTCTTTGAAGCGCCTGGTGTATAGCACCTCAAACCTGGACCTTGGTATAAAAGTTGTAAAAGTTGTTTATTTATCGCCCAACCCTGGGTGTTAGTCAGGAAGAGACATAGGTTCATCCATGCTTTATTTTCTCTATAGCAGTTACACGAAAGATCAAGTTCCTAAACGATAGTGCAATGATAAGCAGATAATACATCTGAATGTGGACAGTAAGGTAAATAAACATCTATCAAATACCAGTCCTGGAAAAAAAAATTCTATACACTGTCCACACATGGATAATAGCCATATCCCAAAGGATTAAAGAATTCTTTTAAAAACATGTACATGTATACAGAGTATACCTAGAGGTCCTCCATAGGGAGCAGAGGCGATGATGAACTTGGAAAGGTCAATCTGGTCTCCCCAGTCTAAAGAATACAGCTCTAATTTCCTAAAAAGAAAATATCATAAAATTTAACACAGACAAAATTTGTGTACTATTTGCAATGTAAATACTTTGAGAGTAGCTTTCCTTGACTATATGCTAGTGACAAAACAAGAGATAGGTAATTCCCTTGCACAACAAACATTTATTTTAAAACATACATGTTTATTTATTATAGCAATAGAGCAGATCTAGAGGGGGTTCAGTGGTAGAGCTCATGTTGGCTGTTTTCTAATACTAGTGCTAGCCACAAAATTTTTGAAAAATAAATAACCAAAGTTTAGCACATTGTTTTCACATGTGGGAACTACCATTATAATCATTTATGGTTGTTTTGCCACATGATTTATTGAGCTTTTAAGATAAAATCACAAGTTTAATATGAAAGTGAACTGTTATTCTTTTATTCACCACAATAGTAAATAGCTTTAGCCTTTATGTATATTTACTAAAAATCTTTACCATTAAGGCATTTTTCATGTGTTTTAAGCTATGCCGGTACAGACAAATTAGAACAAGACTGAAAGTGAAGTTATGTCAACAATCGACATCAAAAAAATGAGTGACAAACCTCACGACTGCTAAACCAGTGGCCAATTTATGTGAATATTATTTCCTGATCAAGGACACATTGTTTTGACTAAGTAGGAAGAATTATCCTCATTTTATGGTTAAAACTGACTTTATGATAACTTTTGTGAAAACTAAATATGCATTTTGATGCTTAGCATTTACTGGGATCATTAATTTATATTACCAGACAAAAATTGATTATTTTTCTTTCTAACTATTGTATTTTGCATCATAATCAATGAAAAACTTGCATGGAGTAATCGTCGGCTCTTCGTTTACACAAGCGTGATTTTTCGATACTGAAAGTATCCATTCTGTTTTATTCTATGAAAAGAGGTTCCAATGGAAGGCAGTATGACAGCAGATGAAAAAGTAAATAAAGCCCAATTTACCGATAAATTTTTTGAGTTTTCATTTTCAGTTTTGAAATTTCTTTCATAAAACTTCTTTAAGAAGCCTTTTCCAATAAAAATTATTAAGCATCATCATTTACAACTGGAAAATCTCCCATTGTTTCTATAAAAAGGTAAGAATGTGCAAGCTATACTGAGGTCTTAAATGGGTGAAATTTTGGTAGAAATATATTCTCAAATTAAAAGTAAAAATGATGAAGTTATCAATTCATGATAGTCTTACCACCCCACCACTTAGACTTACCTTCTGTTGCTTATTATTTCCTATATATACTTGCACAAAAAACAGTCTATAATTGACTATAAACTGGTTTTGTAATTTGATGAGGTATCTTCAAACATCCTTTAAGAGCCTCTAGCCTGGCGCATACACAGTTACGATAAATCCCCCAAGTGACGTAATCATGAAATCTCATTGTAAAGAAAAGCAAAGATAGTAAAATATCATTATTATATACTCAAACCCCGTTGCATCAATCTATCCATTGTATCGCGCTATTTGTTTCTCTCACGATATTTTGCATGCACTGCTGATTGTTTACATTGTTGACTAGGTCATGCCTACTTTCGCTTTGCATTTTACTTAAGTTTTCTATGAAAATCAATTAAAAGTAGCAGTAAGTACCTTTATATAGTGTTTCCTCTACAAATGCCACTATTTTCACTAAGTGTTTTTGATACACATGCATATAAACACATTTAATCAACAATGATGAAGTGCCAGTTTGTCTGCTACTGTCAACTATCAAAATGATAGGTCACATGATACCTATGTCACAGTTTCATTCAGTAAAGAAATGGCGGACATTCATATTTTGAACTGCTGCCCACAATGCATCGATATAATGGCGTGACCTCATAATTCAGTAAGATTTATCACCCTTGTGCATTATTAACTAGTTGTTGCTGAAAATAATTATTATTATACTGCAAAGAAATTTCCTTGAATTTGATTGGATAATGTGCTGTTTATGTACATCCGTATTAACAGATAAGCCATAGATATGAACTGCATGTGCCTTTATTTCCCCCTCTGGCCCCCCTCCTTTTGTTGTCCTCCGCCATTTTGTTTTGAATTTTGTTTAAAATTCATATTCTTAAGCCTATCTCCTAATTTATTAAGTGGTAAGCTTATGGATTATTTAAATTGTTATAAGAAATAATTGGCCAATTAAATAAAGTTGAAAACAATCAGAATATTCTTAAATTTTCAAAATAAATATTGAACCGATAGCCCGCTGAAACTCTATAGTAGTGACGTCATGAAGGTAAATCAATGACGTCAAACAGGTAAAAATTGAGGTTCTCAGCAGGGAAATAAGCCGTTCGAAAGTAAATAAGCGAAATAAATAAAAAAACAAAATTTTCCTTAAAATATTTTGCTGGAAAAAGGCTTTGCAGTATAATAAAACAATTATTTGGTTTCTTGACAGGGTGTGTGAGGATAAATTGCCGGTCTGAGTGTCATATTATCCCTCGCTTTCTGCTCGGGTAATATGACACCCAGACCAGCAATATATCCTCACAGTGTCACACCATGTCAAGAAACCAAATAACTATATAATATTAAAAAAACTTTTAAATTAGAAATAATTGAATTTAAAAGACATGAAAGGATATTGAAATGCAGAAATAACAAGGTATGTGGTTCATTTTGTTTCACTGTTTAATGTTGGTTATTAAATAGATCGATACCATGGGGTTCCAGGCTACATGAAAATTAATGGACTCCGACGTTGTTGATAAAAGACAATTAATCAGTTCCGGCATTCAACCAGTTCCGGAACATGTTCATAATCTTGATTTAAAAAACCAAAATTGGTCAAGAAATCATTGTGTGTTCTAGCAACATCAGTCTAAATAACAGAAATGATGCAAGAACACCGTGATTTCTTAACACATTTTCAATTTATAACTCAAATGTGCCAGAACAGAATGAATGTCGGAACTGAATAATTGACTGTATTTACATCGACATAAAAGGTGTCTGCATTATTCTGTATTTTTGACATATTTGTTCCCGAATCCGATAGAAAATGTTCATTCGACTGATCCAAGTAGAGGCTTGCCATTATATAAAATATCTAAAACATTTATGAAGGAAGTTAAAGTTGAATGTTGGATTGGTCACTAACAAAACGATTTCAAAACCTTTAATTCAAAATTCTACAATCACTTACTCATAATACACATGCCCTAGCGGTAACCAATTTGCTGAGGCCATTATTATATGCCAGTATCTAAAAGACGAGACAAAACATCCCAGAATTGGTGAGAGGTGTAAAATTCTATGCGTGGCGATTGAACATCAAAGGGAGAGAACTGTCAGATAATACTGGCTAACACTAAAGGTACGACTACAGTAATTCAGGAGGCTCGAGAACTCGACATTACCCTAATCACAGAAAGTTTTTTTTAGAAACAGACTATTTTATGCCAATCAACATAGACATGCGCAGAGTTCGCCAACATTTATGACGAATTGTGTGATTTCAGTATCATTTTAAAGCTCATGAATGACAACATAGGCGAAGTCAATTGGGCGGCAGAGGCGGCGGCCGCCGCCCCAATATTTCGACTAGCGGGCGGTATATTATAGTCTCGCCTATCCCAAAATTTTTGTGTCCCCTTAAGTTTCGGCTACGTACGCTGATGACAGGCATCAATACGCCCAATTAGCTGGGTGCTACAGGTATTAAATTTACGAATGTTAATTGCACTTGTTGTTATCGCGTTTTGATTGCACAAAGAGTGTCTGTGTAGTACAAATTTGATTTTGTACTTATTTAAAATCATGATTGGTGACATGTTTTCCCATTTTTTTTATCTTAACAAGTACTTCATGTGTCATAAATGTTAGAAAAATCATGGATGAAGTACGAGTGGGAGAAGAACGCCACCGAGGACCAGCTCCAACTTCTGAGGCAAGCAAAACGTTGGTTTGTTGACGGAACATTCAAGCTGATGAAGTGCCCCTTGCCTATGTGAGGAAAATTATTTGATGATTTAGCTTGGGCCGAGTCTAACAGATAAATCTTTTTAGTTATTTTAATGCTTTGTGTTAAATTAGTGTGGTTGAAGGGTAAAGCCCGAGAGTTTCCATCAGATTTTATAAAAGCAAATGCCGTTCATTGATACTGGGCAGTCTGTTAGTGAGTGTCGAGGTGTTCAGATCATTGAATTTTGATTCAATATTTTGGTCTGCATTATAGGTCCAATATATTACAGCTCTGTACTAGGACATATTGACCGGGTTGTTTCAACGTTTATGGTGTGAATAGTATTGGTTGAAGCTAGGGATGATAGGGATTTTAGATAGTGACCTCAGAAAATCGCTGGAAACACATGCGTCTGAGACACTTGTGTCCCTAAGGTAGCTTCAGAATAGGTGTTGAGAGTAGGGTTTCTAGATAGTGCCTTCAGACAATTGCCGAAAACACATTCGTTTGAGACACTTGTGTCCCTAAGGTAGCTTCAGAGTAGGTGTTGAGGGTAGGGTTTCTAGATAGTGCTTTCAGACAATTGCTGGAAACACAGGCGTCTGAGACACTTGTGTCCCTAAGGTAGCTTCAGAGTAGGTGTTGATGGTAGGGTTTCTAGATAGTGCCTTCAGACAATTGCTGGAAACACAGGCGTCTGAGACACTTCTGTCCCTCAGGTATCTTCAGAGTAGGTGTTCAGGATAGGTTTTAGGTTTGACAGTGTTCTCGGACTATTGCTGACGAAGAGGTTCTCGCATCCTCGTGATATCACATAAGTCTGAGACACTTTTGTCCAGCAGCGTTTTAGTGTTGAGTGTATGTTTGAAGGCGTTTTGCTTGAGGTTTGTTTTGATTGTGATTTGTTCATGACTTTGTTCAGCACTGTTTGAAAGTTAAAGTGCTGAGATTTGATTGTTGTGAGAGTGTTATTGTGTGTTGAAACTTTTGAATCGAAACACCATTGTCTGGAATAAATGATACTTATAGTTTATTGCTTAGCGTGTGCGCTGAGGATGTGCTGGAAGTAAGTGTGAGATTTTTTTGTTTCAGACTGATTTTGCTCAGGGTGAGTGGTTGGAAATTTATTGTCCAGGTGGTTCATTGTCCTGGAGATTGTTTTCATATGTTCAGCCGATCCGTACTTTGATTAATTTGTTTGAAGCCAATCATTTCTGAAATCATCGCAAAGTAGCTCGAGAAAAATTTATTATATTGTTTTAAACAATATACCTTGCTTCAACATATTTGAAATCATTTCAAGAGAAAAATTATATATATAGGCTGAGACAAATAGTCAGTTTTATGTGCCTTCCGCTCGAGGCAAGTTACACTAACATATTGATGTTCCGACGCTGAATAAAAATATTTGGTTCACAAATGCTTATGTGAAACATATTGGACATGAATAAAAATGTTTGGTCCACAAATGCTTATGTGAAACATATTGGGAAAAATATAAGGCCAACTGGTCGAGATATAAAAACAAAATAGTGAAATATGCATATCAGGAATGGCCACATCCAGCAGACACAGTCTCCCCACACGGCCAAAAAGTAGGAAGAAGTGAGCATGGTATAAGTATAATCTGTTTCGAAACGGACGCCAATTAACGAAAGTGAGAACCCGCTTTGGAACGGTCAGTGCCAAAACAATTTGCCACTGGGGGTTTAAAGTTAACATTTCATAATTGGATTTATGAACTGTGATGTAGTTCAAGGTCGTTTTATTGGAAAACTATTCACGGTGATTTCCAATGAAAATGGCTGCGTCGGAACTGAAGCGGACGAATGTTGCTTTTTAGTGAAATTTGGGACAAAACATGGACAAAACAGTGCTTTTCTAAAGGAAATTGTAAGTTAGGCAAATTTAATTTGATATTTAGAGGATTTACCTGCTTAGTTCGCATGTTTATTGGTCTAAATGCGTTGAAAACTGCTCACAGTGAAACTTGCGTAGTACTCGCACGAAAGTTACAGCGCACGAGCGGCGATTCTGGCCATTTTTATTACGTCCCGAATCTATGGGAAATCCCGAATCAATGAGAATCAGGTATATGTTAATTCCTGATGAAGGTATTAAACCGCTGGAATGACAAATACGGTTCGAACGACGACTGGAGAGTGCTGGATGTACGGTTGGATGGACATGTATTCAAGTTTGTTATTCAATTTAAATTATGATCAGTTTTTGAATTATAGAGATGTTTAGGAGTAAACACTAACTGCCGACCTTATAACCCATTTGCTTTTATAACAACGCGCTAAAATTGAGTTAAAATTATTTCGCTTGTTCAGTCTGATATGTCGTGTTAGAATTGAAATAATCAATACCTTCACGGGGCGTCGTTCAGCTGCGTGATATATCCTTGGGCATCTGAACTCCGCTCCGTGATTTATCCTGCGATAAATCACCGGAAGCTATTGATTATTTCTTAAGTATAAAATAAAAATATAAAACTTTAAAAAATTGGTTTACGATTTCAAAGTTATATGAACAGTTTTCATTTGCGCAGTATATTTAAAATGATTTCCAGAAGACTGAAGGCCTTGAAACGTGTGTTGAGACCGCTTGGTAGTATATAATGTATCTGTATTTTTTTCTTTCATTTCACAAAAGAGGAATTAATACAGTTAAAGAGAATTTCTTTTGCTTGTTCTTGTTACAATATCTTTCAATAAATGGGAAAATATTTCTTAAAAACGAATCGCGGAACTGTTTGCTGTTGTTATTTCTGTTAAGTACTGTTAATCCACTGAGGATTATCATTTGTCGTTTTATGGGCTTTAACAAATATTAATGTGTATTCATTGTTTACATAAAATTTGTTCAAGTTCTTCGCTATTCACGGACAGAAGACTAAAAAGGTGAAATATACATATCAGGAATTGCCACATTCAGAACAAACAACCCCACACAGCCAAGAAGAAGAGAGAGAGAGAGCATGGTTAATTAAATGATCAGTTTCAAAAAGACACCACAAAATATTAACAAAAATGAGAACCCGAGGTGTTTCCGCCTTTGAACGGTCAGTTGCAAATCAAACTGCCACTGGGGGTTTAAACCAGGTAGAGGTTATATCATTTGAAATTCACAGTATCGCTATTTGTGCAGTGTGGCGGCCGTAAAAGTCCCCCCGTACATATAGTCAGTACTGTTATTAGTAAAATAACCCGTTACCGATGTCGTGCAGTGATGATTACGTATATCAGGGCTACCCGATCTACCTTTTTTGGGGTTGTGGTTAGCTTAGTTGGTTGCGTCGTCGGAATTGCAGGGCTAGGCGCTGTCGCCGTAACGGTGCGGGTTTGCTCCCATGTAGAGGTAATATCATTTTCTAGAGTGCACCAACCTCACACTTGCCCCCAACAGGTTCTCAAATCAACAAACAAGTACAAGTTGTCTTGGTGAAATAACTTCAACTGACCCATCAGCTTAACAATGTTGCATGCAAGAGCACACAAACATATAAAACATAAGAAGCTAATAGCATTGCAAAGCCAAAGGGGCGAGTACCTGAAGTCAAATGAGCAAGAACACGATGACAGGGATAAAAGAAAAAAATCGAGCTTCTTTAAAAAAATTCCCCATAAACCTTCATAAACTCTCAAAACCCTGCCACCGTCGTGCAACCAAAGAGGTAAGTCAAAATCTCTTCATTTACATTGATTGTTACATGTTCTTATCTTTATTAAACTATTATTTAAGTTGTCTGGGTTCGTTTGGTTTCATACTGATGTTCTAACGTGATTTATAAATGTGATGCCTAACCCATTTTCACTGAAGTCTAATATTTTGTTGGAATATTTAAGTAAGTACATGTAATACTTTAGGCCGCTAGTCGCGTTGAAATGATCCTTGCTTCGTTTATTTTCCAAAGCTATTATAAATTCTTTCAGGACATCCAAGATTTTTTATACACATTGCATTGATGCGATCGGTATTCTCTGCTTCAACTGAAGTCAAAATCTCTTATAAATGTGTTTTCGCGAAAATAAGCCAACTGTTTTAAAGCTCTATAATGAACAGAGAAAATAGCAAACGTTAATATATTGCATGATTGATCACGTGTGTCGTTCATATGCGTAAGTGTATATATATATCACTCTGGGTTATTACTATACCTATTTACTGGAATATGTGAACGCACTACTGCGTTTGTCCAACTGGTTAAGCTTTTAACATTACAACGATATTGGTAACAAATAAAACAACGACAATAATTAATGTAACTACAAAGAACACCTTGTCCAAAAACCGCGTAACTTCCTCCCAAGTTACATCCCTATCGCCCAGTGTAGTATTTACATTTGTATCCTTCTTGGCAGGGCCATCTAATTCATTTTTTGCTTCATCAAACGATTCTTCAGCCCCATTTGCACTTATTCTTTCACTCACTTTCATGGTTTTATTCACTCGAATGACATGAATCTTGGATTTGTTGTGCATTTTTCTCTCCTTGTTACAGTGGACTAGAAAGCTGGCCTGTGCTAATGTTTTTAGGCAATGTGGAATTTCTCCGCTGAGTTTCCAAAGACGCATGGTAAATATGCTCCATATCACACTGGCTGTATTAAGGATATTGATAAAAAGCAGGTCATAGGACATCATTGAAAGAGTCAAAGAGCTTCTTGGTAAGTCTTCCATTAACGATAAACTGAGAAATATTAACGCCAAGTATGTGGACACAGAAAATGACAATCTTTCTCCACTCTCCAATGGTATCAGAAACGAGAATGCATTTAAAACTACGAGAAGTATTACTGGTATGCACTGATGTATCATCGCAAATGCCCATCTTCGTCTAACAAATACTGTAACCTGCAACTGTTGAATCGGCCAAACTGATGACTCTACCATCGCTTCGATAACCGTATCTTCAATTGTCCATTCTCCATGATCATTAGCTCTATGACTTAGTTCTACTGCGTCCGGCCACATTGTCAATTCAGCGAGCATGTACTTTGAAGCATAGAATTCAAAAATACATTTATGCTCATCAAATGGAAAATATGTGGTGTCAACTTTGCATTTTGTGCTGTAAAATCCCACTGCTAACTGAACCATGCTGCCATTAAATGAGACAAAAGAGGGCGTAACTTCTTTCTCTGTAACATATAGAGCTTCGTCATACGAAGCAACGAATACCTGAGCAG
The DNA here is from genome assembly GCA_038501625.1 of Corbicula japonica. Taxonomy (NCBI): domain Eukaryota; kingdom Metazoa; phylum Mollusca; class Bivalvia; order Venerida; family Cyrenidae; genus Corbicula; species Corbicula japonica. The sequence continues at coordinate 769,325 of JAZAYU010000208.1, forward strand.
TATCAGGAGCCCAATATGACCCCTTTGGTGCATAAATCCTGCTTATTCCACCATAATCTGCTGGGTTCCAAACCAAAAACTCATCTCTCCAAATGAGCCTCATGTAAGAAAATGTTAGAATGTTGCCGGTTGTTATGTCCATGTCTTCTATGGAAGTTATTACCATGCTAACGTTAATCTAAAAAATGTTAAAATAACTGTTGTAGTAAAAGAGCTAAGCTATTCAAACAAGACTTTGCACTATTTAAGACTACGAATTATGACTATTAAAGGATAATGCATCACTGACAGAAATACCAGTTTTTTTATGGAGATTTAATTTATAAACTTAAGAAGATAAAGGGCAATGTTAATTTCTCCCGTTTATTCGTAAAAACCATCTGTAAATTTAAAAAGAAAGGTTACCAACATGATATTTTACAGCGCTCTGCATGCCTGGTGATTAACCCTTCTACAGTTGATCATTATGCTTACCTCTTTGGTTGCACGACGGTGGCAGTGGTTTAAGAGTTTATGAAGGTTTATGGGGAAATCTTTTCTTAAAAGAACCTAGAAACTCGATTTGTTTCTTTTATCCCTGTCATCGTGCTCTTGCTGATTTTACTCCAGTAGCTCTGGTCTCGGTAAGATCATTGAGTACCCGCCCTTTGGCTTTGCAATGCTATTAGATTCTTATGTTTTATATGTTTGTGTGCTTTTGCATGCAACATTGTTGAGCCAATAAGTGGCGTGGAGTTGTTTCACCAAGACAACTTGTATTTGTTTTGTGATATGAGAACCTGTTGGGGCAAGTGTAAGGTTGGTGCACCCTAGAACCTGGTTTAAACCACCAGTGGCAATTTGATTTGCCACTGACCGTTCCAAGGCGGTAACCCCTCGGGTTCTCAATTTTGTTAAGTGTTAGTGGTGTCTCTTTTGAAACTGATCATTTTATTAACCATGCTATCTCCCTCTCTTCTTCTTGACTGTGTGGGGAGGCTGTTTTTTTCTGAATGTGGCGATTCCTGATATGCATATTTTACCTTTTTAACAAAACTGTTTGTTCCGTTTCATAATAAAATACAGTTATATGAAAGTTACTTATAATTTAATAAGGACATATTTAAAATTGTGATTACATGTTATGCGATATTTTTCAATATGTATACTTATAATAATTACCTGAAGCTTATTTTAACGAATTTCTGTCCTAGTTTTCCTTAGTAAAATTTGCAAATAATTTAATAATGTAACCTGTAATGCTTGTGCCTGGTCATACAGCGGTCTTATCAAGGGATCGTATCTTGAAGTATTGAAGAGATATCCAGTGAGTCTTTCCATATCTTGGTGGCTCTGGCATGCCCACTGTTTAACTAGTAAAGCTGCGGTGAGTAGTACAATTATTTCCATCTTCATTGCACTTTTCAAATATGACTGGAAGAAAATTTATCACTAATCGGCTCCGCTTCGAGAAAACTGGCTATGGAAACTTCTGGTTACCTCTTAATCTCTATTGGCGGTCTGATTTACTCTATGTAGACGACCTGACACAGCCGTTTGCGAAGAAATAACTTTGTCACTCAATTGTTATGCAAATAAGCAGTTCCTGAATTGCTTTGGAGACACGGGCATACATGGGACCACCAGTAAAGTCATTAAGCCAATGCCTTTTAGGTTACAATCTATTATAATTTAGCTTCTGTCTTCAGTTACATGCGTTCTATCAATTAAGAATAAAGAAATATTCAAAAATAAACTTGTCAGTTACATCTTTGTTTCGTTGTACAAAAACCCATATCTAAACTAAGTCATTCGTCAAAATAATAGAAAGTTTTGAAATTGACCTCAAAACCAATCGTTGCTTACGCAAACGACTTTAAACACTCACCTTGGGTATGATCCTGAAACTTCTATATGTGATGTCGGTCAATAAAAATGGTTTTGTGATCATTTTTTATTCTGTTCTGAGACAAAGGCGCTTCTCTTCATACTTGAAAAAGCATTAAAAGCGATTTCACTACAAAGAAACGATTTTAGTAGAGATTATTATAGTGCATTGTATAAATGGCGCATTTCTACATTTCGGATGTCTTTTATTTCGTTGAAATGCTGAAGTACTGAAAACTATTGACAGTTTTTGAATAGAACTTATTTACACATACTAAAGTAGAATCAACTTTATAAAATTTATTTCTGTAATTGCACAGCCTAGGTGGCCTACATTAAAATGAAAATGCTAGGCGATGCCGAAGGGCGATGAAGCTTTCTCCATTTTCTGTGTATCTCCATAATTTATGAAGCCTTTGTCATGTCAGGTTGACAATAAAACCAACAAAAGAGAAAAATGTATCCTATCATAATAAAGCATAATTATATATATTTCTCACAAACAAACTTTTTATCAATAGCACATGATCAATGTTTGTGGCATAACTGAGAAACGTCCAAGCTAGCCATGAGTCTGTCAGTTAAACCCTAAATTATATGGTGTTGGATATTGTTTGAACTTGCATATCCTTCCACTGTGTTGTGGCGCATTACTTTTCTGAAATAGAGATCATAAAAGATGTAACCAAGTTCGAAAACTTGAGGCTGTGTCTGCTGGACGTGGCCATTCCTGATATGCATATTTCACTATTTTGCAAAATTTTCTTAAATGTACATTTGTACTGATATACAAGGCTGATAAGGTTATGTAATCTGAAAACGATCAAGATTTTCAAATTGCAAAGATACGTATAAACACCTTTGCGACAATGGAAAACTTACGATAATTCTATCCAAAATAAAAAAATAGTGTTCAATACAGGTAGCCAATTTTACAGTTATAATTATATTTTCCTTTTGAGAAAATCACCAAATAGAAAAAGTGAAAGATTTAAAATATTTGATAAGAAATATCAATTAACTAAACATCGATTTGAAAAACGTTATACCGGTTCTCCTATTTTGGTCTCGAAATGTGTGGCTTTGGCAGAAATAACATTCTTTATATAAAAATAGATGAAAAAGAAACTTTGAAAGCCACCGAACAAGACAAATATGAAGCTAGTGCAGGCTCGGTTTGATTGAGCCTGTTCATGGACAGTAATGGAAATGCATATTACTGCCTACGCCGCCTAGCCCTGGGTTAAGCGCAACTCAATAATTACACCAACAAACAGTACAATTTTGATCCATCCCAAACGATGGAATGCATATGACGGTGAACATGGAACCTTGAATGCGGTTTTTCAGATTAATACCATTCCACGTTCAGCGGCGCATAGTCCCGAGATAAAAGAATGAGTTTACCCTAAACGAGAAAACAATAGGCAGAACTAAACCGAATGGAAATTTGACAGCGGATCTGAGAATATTTAACATGCATATCACAGACAACGCCAAATGCAAAATTATATAACCAGGAAATATATCCTTGGGGTGATTGAGCAATATCCAACACTATATTGGCTAGAATATTGAAACCACCCATCTATAAACTGGCCAAAATATTAAAACAAAAGAAATTTTATAGGTACTATAAATATTGTACATAACTATCGTGCTCAACGACCTCCAAAGGACGTAACTGATAACAGTACTGATTGAAAGTACGGGAAAACTTTCTACAACCGCCACACCGCACAAACAACGCTACAGTGATATTAAAAAAGATGAAAAGAGAACTTTGAAAGCCACCGAACACGACAGATATGGCAGTACAATTTTGATCCATCCAAAACGATGGAATGCATATGACGGTGAAAATTGAACCTTCAATGAGGTATTTTCAGATTTTTAAAGTGTATTTAAAGATGAAACGTAAAACTCGAAATATGCATTTGCGATTATCAGCAAACAAGTAAATTATCAGCTATGTTTGAAATACGATTTCAAGCTCAAAATTTTATGAAAACATGAGAATAATGCTTCTCTCTGGTTTATACAGAATGATCTAGAAATAGTTATGAAAATTTTGAATTCTCATTACTTTCCTAATAATTAGTAGTTGCAACAAACATTAAGACAAAGGCTTAGTAAACTATTTGCAAACTAGTGGGCCTCCCTAATTTTATAGATTTTCGGCTAGTGTCAATTTTATATATTGAATCATGAAGTTATGCTTTTGCAAACCATGTTCTAGATGTTAACACTCCGTCAGTTTCCATGGTGATCGACCTCAGATTCCTAAGATTTATGTTGTGTTCACTCCAATCACTGTTAATGCGCAAGATTGCCCACTTTTCACACCCACGATTGCTACGATTGTTGACACGACAAGTTTAAGAATGGTCATGCTTCAAGCAGCTTGGGAATAACTGATTGGATCTTCTTCTTAAAAATTTAACCCAAGTCTTACTGACTTTGATATGGTCGGTTTTAGAGGGGTCGGGATTTTTAGTATGATAACCTACATGCCATACAAATGCGACGGAAGCGACTACATAACCATGCTAGCGACATACAAAGTTCATACAATCCGTATCCCCAGTAAAGGAAAGTTTAAGCATGCCTATATAAGTCACCCACAATGGTTAGCATTCTGCATTTTTTTCGAACTAAGCATTTTACTACCAAAGGAGATAATTGAAACGGATAACTACAATGAAGAAAGACTGAGCCCAAGATCATAAAACTAAGTTTGGGATAAGTCTCAAATCTCAAGGATCTGATTGGCTGAAATGGCGACTGGTCGCCTTTTCAGCCAATCAGATGCTTGAGATTTGAGACTGATCTCCAGATTTAGTTTTATGATCTTTGGCCCGGGTTTTCGATTGCCTGCCATAATCACGCACCTAACAGAATAGACGTGCATACGTTTCCAGAAATTAATTCGTGTACATGTCTAATGTGACATTGCAATTCAATTTTCTAAAGAAAAAACATAAAGCGAATAATTAAAAATGAAAGAAAATAAAACAGAACGCCAAAGGGCCAGTAGTTAGGGGTAAATACATTCAAATACGTGTAATCTCGTTGAGCAAAAATTCTCGATTTCGAAATCACCTCTTTTGTCCGTTTTCCGGTACCCATCGTATTTCGGTCACCTGGGTGTTGCAGATAACTATAAAGTATAGAACGTATTGGGGAAATCTTACAAAAAAATAGAGAAAACGTTTTAAAGCATTTAATTTGATAAGCAAAATATTGTAACAGGCCATGAAAATTATCTAATTTTATTACTTTAATGTAAAATTTTCAAAAAAGGTGAAATATGCATATCAGGAATCGCCACATTTAGAAAAAAAACAGCCTCCCCACACAGTCAAGAAGAGAGGGAGAGAGGGCATGGTTAATAAAATGATTCAAATAGGCGACGAGATTTGTTTCTATTTTTAAACATTGTCCCGAGTCTTTAAAAGATGATTAAAATTCAATAAAATAATTTCCTTCAGTTTTGTTGCTTAGAAGTATGGATTAATGATACAGTTTGACTTGTTTTGCAATTATTTGTGTGTTAATTACTAAATTGTGTATATTAAGCTCTAGTTAATGTTTTTTGCATGTTTTATTCCTTAAAATATGTAAAAATACAAAATGAATCATTATTAGGTTAAATTGTTGATGCATTTTAATATAGAGTTTTCATACAAATGTAATTTGAGCAGTATAAGTATCATTTTGTTATTAATTTTAGAACCAACTAAGTAATTGTGGCCTACATCTTCTCATGGAATTCTGCCATATTTCGCGACTGTATTATACTGCATTTTGCCGGAATAGTATTTGTCGAAATCATTAAACATTTTGTATGATTACACGTTTGTCGCGAAAAAAATGCGTTTGGGATTTCGTTCCCAACAAGTAGCTTCGAATACTAGTAACTGAAATAGCTTTATGAAGTTGAGAAATTTCTGAAATAGATTTTAGTTGAAGATGATAATATTCATTAAGAAAGATTGTTCATGTCATTCTAAGGGGCCTAACTAAAAATGATTGATCAAGAGTCCCTTTCTGCCATACATAATATATGCCTTTTATCGCATGTGCATCTAGTGTAGATCCAGGTCAGACTGAACATTTGTGCCATCTGATCAGGATCTACACTGGTCACATCTTGTTTAGAAATAACCTTATGAATCTAGAACTGAACTGTGCAGATCCTGATCAAACAGCACAGAGACGCAGGGTGATCTAATTCTACACTGTTTTCAAATGCCATAATCTAAAGGTACATATATGGAGTTAAAGCTTAAAGTTAGAAATGGATTTTCTGTGCAAAACACAAGTATTCCATGTTTTATGTCTACTCTTTCCTGGTTAGTAGACACAAATTATTATGCATAAGTCGTATAAAGGGGCCTACATGGATACAGCTTTTATTGCATGTGTGGCAAGGTTAGACCATATCAACTTGCATATCAGTGGAGGCTGATCAGAGTCTTTTTATGTTTAGATTTTTTAGGTACATGTACTTTCTGATCAAGAGTCAAAGAGTGTAAATTCAAAACAGATGGATGCCGCACATGCATTAAAAGGGTCTAAACAGAGTTGACAGATAACAGTGGGGAAAGTGTGTTTGTTATTTGCTTTGCTAATGAAATGAATATAAAGAGCCCCTTTATCTGATGTATTAGGTTGGACACTTCCTTAAAATATGATTACATTAACATAATGCTTACTCCCTGTGACACATTAATTGTTATACATGAAACAAAGATCAAATAGCCTTTCACAGGGTCCCTGTGTAATTACTTTGAAAGTATAAATAATCAAGAGAAATACAAAGAAAAAAGAAAAGCTATAATAATAGAAGAAACACAAATATAATTTTTCCAAACCAATAATTTCCATACTATGATATTATAAAAATTTTATTACCATCATCAAGTTCAACTACTGTTAAACATCCTGACATACACTTCATTGTTTGGAATGAATCGAAATTGGTACTTATGTATATATTGAGTTGCATTCCATCCAGGGCTAGGCATTCTGGGCAGTGATGCATTTTGATCCAGATATTGCTCGATCGAACGTAGCTTATTTTTGTATGTGTCCTGATCGATTGCTTTTAATGTTCCTTTTTTCATTTATTTCAGTAGTTCTCCTAAAATTATTTTTAGCTCATCTGTCACATACTGACAGGGTGTGTTTTTGTGATCGCCATTCGTCCGGCGTCCGTTCACAATTGTCCGCACTCTAGCGGTCTTAATTTTTATCCGATCTTCTTCAAGGTTGGTCAGAATGTTTATCTCAATGATACCCAGGTCAAGTTCCAAACTGGGTCATGTGACTATGAAAACTAGGTCAAATTATATAAAACACAGTGTCTTAATTTTGATTCGATCGTCTTCAAGCTTGGTCAGAATGTTTATCTCAATGTTGTCTTGGTCAATTTTGAAACTGGGTCATGTGACGTTGAAAACTAGGTCGCTAGGTCAAATTATAATAAAAGCTTGTCTGCACTCTAGTGGTCTGAATTTTGGTCTAATATTCACTTTCATTACCATTAGATCTTGGTTCCTTTCTTGAAATTGCCATATATTATGAGTTCCAGAGTTATGGCCCCTGAAAGTGCCAAAATTAACTATTTCGACCTTGTCTGCACAATAGCAGCTTCATTTTTTATTTGAATTCAATCAGACTTGTACAATAATTGAGTTACTATAAGATCTCGGTTCCTTTCTTGAACAGGCTAGATTCCATAATGGGTTTTAGAGTTATGGCCCTTGAAAGAGCCAAAGTCAGCTATTTTGGAAATTGCATTTGCATCCACTGACTCTTGCAACCCTTGAGCAGTTGTTGACCTCTTGTTTAATATTTTGACCAGTTTTATTATGGATGGTTTTTGCATTTTTGCAAGCATATGGCATGTCTTCCATAGGAGTTTCTTCATTCTGTTCAGCTATTTTATATCTACAATTGCTGGAATAAAACTGGAATTCCTGTTACATTGCACATTATGGGTTTGTTTTATTTTGATTATGTTTACACTCCGCTGGCTTCCAGCACTTTCCGTGTTTTGATTACATTTTGGTTTTATTTATTTACAATGCTATAGCAAAACGTATATAAACAAACGGCATATTTATATATTTTTTATTTTTTACTTTTCATAGTTTTTCTGTACAAACTCACACCGATTATATATGTTTTTTGTAGTAGGGTTTCATACCAATGTTTTCGCAATGTTTCAAGAAAAGGTCGTATACAAGCTTGATACACGTGAGATGGTTCTAAAGCTTCTTAATTGGATGTGTAATGTAATTCGTATAAAACGGTCATTGTAGTCATATAATTATAATCACGTTTTATTAGCGCTATTCGCGCAACATTTTCAGGACCTGTCTCGGACAGAGTTGCTGTAAGTTGAATGTGGCTAGCCGCTGTCACTCGCAAAGGGTTCCATCAAGTACATGTACTCGTATATATGCATATATTATTTACAAACGGGATTTTTTTTATCGATATCGTAATATCACACCATCAATACGAAAGATGAACGTGCAAAGAAATAATATAACTCTGGTCATCAGAAGTAGATACTTTTTTATGATGATGTTTCTTTTTTTAATGAAATTCTATAAATGAACTACAGTTGAAATTACACATATATGAAGAGAAAAGTTTTAAAGTCAAACCTCCTCTCAGTTATTACATGTCTGTTGAATGGCTGAATGGCTGCCATCTTGAAAAACAAACAAACAAAAGTAGTGTTTCACAAAGTGCAGTATTTTCCATCAGCTGCTAGGCAAAATCAGAAGGTGATTATAGAGGAATGCGCTGAAACATTTGTCAAGCCTCTATTTTAACGACATTCAATAAATTAGTTCACCTATGCGCTCGGATGATATATTTGCGCATGAAATTTTTGCAATTAGATGAGCACCATCTGCACGGCAGAATATAAATTATGTTAATTATTCACGTTTTACTCTTTTTTCTTATCTATAAAATATCCGACATACCATATATAGTTTGGTTTGGATAAAACATAAGTCACGTCATCAACTAAAAAAGTTATACTAATCAACACAGAATAAGTTATAAAATATAAGTTATCGTTGAATATATTGCTGAAATACATTTCATACAATGGTTGAAACTAAATAGTTCCATTTTTTTGGCCTTTTGGTGGCATTAAATGGCTAGTGTGGCCTGAAATAACATGTTTTATTGACACACGAATACCAAAATTACGTTTGGAAATTCAATAAAAGAAAACAGGCCCTGGTTTTAGGATGGCATAAGTAAACAGTTTTGAAGTTCATACAGATGTGAAAAAAAACAGACCGTTGGCTTCGAGGTGTCAAATCTCTGTTCATTAATACATGACTCATGCTTTTCATGCTGTAAATGGACAGTAGAACGTAGCTTCAAAAGCATGTTAGCCCTTTATCAAACGATACCAGCTATGATTGCCAGCCGTTTGAAACATTTCAGGTTTACTATAGTTGATGAAGGGAAGTCTATTTACAGGTCTTTACATATATAGTGTCGGTAGGTAGCTGAAGTCTGAAAATTTACACATGATAATGCCGCAAAACAGGAGACGAATAATCAGTCATCTAAACCATTGCTTTTCGAAGATTTTTTTTTGTTACAGGAAGAGAGTGCAATTCATAGACAAACTGAATACAAAAAAGTAACTTTTTGTGAATGTCTAATTTTCCTTTTTTTAAGCTACAGGTCAGGGAAGATAACTGTTTTACCCGATGTCATTACAAGTTGTTTCGTTACGATTACAAACCACATGGATGTTTAGACATACTATAGCAGCATAACTTTGGGTGGGATGGGGCCGGTGTTGTTCTTACAACCTCTGCTCACGTGGTCGCTACCGCATCTGGCATATATCGATACGCACATGCTTGCATACTTACATCAAAGTTCGAAGTAAGATGCCCGCTTTGGATTTTGCACTCCTAAAAATAGCTGGCTCCGGCGACAGTCTTAAAATGATAACTTTCAGAATGTAATGGCGGTTTTAGTCATTAACAATTTACTCTAAGGATATGCCTTTTATCCCATGGACACTCAGTGCTATTTATGACATCTGACCTGGATCTACACTCTTAGTTAGAACAAAAAACGTAATGACTCTACAGGTGAACAAGGTAGATCCTGATAAAACGGCAAGAATGAGCCACCCGATCTGAATCTGCACATGCATCGAGCGGCATACAAGCCATAACCTTATGAAGTAAATAGTTTAATAATATCCCGTACTACATATGACAGAAAGCCAGTAGGACTTTGGCAAAGACATAATTTATTTTATGCTTTCCAGTGAATTATAGAATTTTCTCTCCAAAAGAAATGGTATTTCACTGTTATCATTTCCATTTCTTATATCGAAAAGCCTTTTCATAAGTGACAGACTATTTGAGATCATTTACCACACGTTTTCACATGAAATGATAACCGGTGCACCGCCCAATGGTTTCAGTTCCCCTGATCTCTCCGTGTCTGCTTTACTATAAGAAATAACAAATGCTCAATTTATAATTTATTAAGATATTAAACATTCAACTTCAAATAAATGAACATTGACATTAAGCAGAAATCATTTTATCATATATCTTAAAGAAAAATAGTACTATTTATGCGAACAACAAACAGCTACAAGTAATTAATATGTTCCTCTTCATACATGAATGTAAAAGTGTATTAAGTATATCAATGCTTCAATAGTTAATTAATAATTTGTTAATATGAATAGACCACTAGTCTTGAGTTTTGCTGAAACGAAAAGAACGTGGACATGTTAATGAACACCTCAATAAAAATATATCTCTATAAATGTAAATAACTCTATAACAACACTAGAGCATTTTATGTTTAACACTTCAGAAATCCAGCAAAAGCCTGCATTAAATACAGGCACAAATTGTTCTCTCGTTGTTCACATTTCTAACTTAAATGACGCAAATTATTTTGGAATAAATAGGCTCTTACTTCACAACTGAATGAAGAAGTCGTTAACAAGAGTAGGTATTGTGGTGGAATTCACAGGACTTTGAGCACTTGAACTTTGGATAAAGGAAACACACAATGCAATTAAAAATATAACAGGTTTTGCCGGGACAGTGTCATGTTCTCCAGTGGCATAACTTGATACCCAAAACCTCTATCTTTGAAAAGCGTTAATGTCACATTTTGTTGTACAATTATACTTCTTAAAGTTTGCTAAGCACAATGTTACAGATAACCTTGAATGACTGTCTTACAAACAAGGTTACCCTGTATTTTCTTAATGTTAAGCTGCGTACATGTTCCCCGCATTTGTAGAGTCATTACTTTCATTTACATAACTGAATGTTTATGACTGAATTATGGCAAACGTGAAGGTAAGAAGGAATTTATCGGATGCAGACATCCATAAATGATTTGGCAAAAATTGTGTTTTTTTTACAATAATTAACATACCCGTCTGAAACATCATCTATTTCTTATTCTAAATAAACCCTGAAAAACACATTGCAGTTGTTAAAACATTCATCTAAAGTATACTGGGTTATAAATCACTTATTAGGTGCGTGAAAACAAACGGTGAAATATGCCGATCAGAAATTACCACATTCAGAAAAACAGCCTCCCCACACGGTCGAGAAGAATAGAGAGGGAGAAAGCATGCTTAATTAAAAGATCAGTTTCAAAAAGACACTACAAACAATTAACAAAAATGAGGACCCTTGGGGTTACCGCCTTGGAATGGTCAGTTGCAAATTAAATTGCAACTGGGGGGTTTAAACCAGGTTCTAGCATCCTCCAACCTCACACTTGTCCCAACAGGCTCTCATATCACAAAAAAGTACAAGTTGTCTGAGTGAAATAACTCCAACCCATCGGCTCAACAATGTTGTATGCTAAAGCACACAAACATATAAAACATAAGAAGCTAATAGCATTGCAAAGCCAAAGGGCGAGTACTCAATGATCTTATCGAGACCAGAGCTCCTAGGGTAAAATCAGCAAGAACACGATGACAGAGATAAAGGAAACAAATCGAGCTTCTAGGTTCTTTTAAGAAAAGATTTTCCCATAAACCTGCATAAACTCTTAAAACCCTGCTACAATCGCGCAACTAAAAAGGTAAGCATAATGATCAACTGTAGATGGGTTTATCACCAGGCCTGCATATCATGTTGGTTACCTTTCTTTTCAAATTTACAGATGGTTTTTACGAATAACCGGGAAAAATTAACATTTCCTTCTTAAGTTTATTAATTAAATCTCCTTAAAACTGGCTGTGAAATACCTTGTTGCAAGAGTGATTATTAACTGCATGCATTTATGAATAAGATCTGGGTATCGGCGATAAAACTTGCAAAAGGTTCTCCTTAATTTGTGATACCGAATACCTTGTTTTAAAAGTTTTTCTGTAATGCAAATATTACGTTCATTGAAATCATTATCATCGTTGCAAGCTCTTCAAAAGCGAACAAGCTGTAGGATATAAACCCCGTATATAAAAAAGATATCAAATGGCATGAAGCGAAATATATGTAGAAAAATATTTGTGGTACTAAGCAAACTTTCAGTAGTTAATGTGCTTGTGTTGACACCAGTAGTTTCGAGATTAGCGACATCTTTCTGCAAGCATTTTTTTTTTAAACAGGTTATAGTAATCGATTATAGTATTATACGATGTGTATGCTAAACCGACTTTTAAAAGTTTTTTTTTTCATTTCAGGACTCTGGAAATATTGAAGAAAACCTCTAACTACTCTTGTTCGCGTGATATATTATATGGACAAGGCATATAATCGTCTTACAAGTATTTTGTGTGTATGGGGACCGTTAAATGTAACATTTCAGCGATTTAAGAAATCCTTAAAATCGACTTCATTTTCCGTTACAGGTATCCGTAATACGTGAATTTTTAATTGCTTTTTATGTTAGTTTCCCACTGTCTGCAGTCATCTCTGTAAAATCTGAGAGATTCACAAATTACAAAAAAACTTACGCATACGTGCAATCAAGTGTAGATTGCTTTATCACCAAGCTTGCATAGCGTTGTAAAATATCTTGTTGCTAGCTTCTCTTTTATGGCTTTAAAATACGTTTTACGAATGGGTGGATAGTTTGATATTGTCTTCTGATATTTAAAATAAAATATCTATAAATTTGATCGAGTAATCGTGTTGCTTTGTGATTTCAAGCGGCATAATATTTTGAAGATTTAATCCTCGATGAACTTGCAAATCGGTTTTCGTAATTTGTGGTACTGATTCTCCTCATGAGTTTAACAGTCTTGAACATATTACATTTAGTGAAATCTATAGTATTATGACGTTATTTTAGAAAAGCAATTAATCCATTTATGAAAAAATGATCTACTTATGTCTTGTAGAGTAGAGGGTGCATCAGCCTCCAAAAATGACAAATATACACACATATCAATCAAACTTATCTTTTTTTCTTATACATGTACTCAGGGGTAATATATTTTTAAATAGAAAGAACGAGGACAAAATATGATGTTTGCATTCCTTCAGAGTTTGCTTACCGAAGCTGAAGTTATTAGTTATTAATTGAGGCAATTTATTGACAAAATGGTACATTCTTTTTTTAAATAAGAAATCAAATTTTCAATAAAATGTCGAATACACTATTTTAGACTAGTTTCTATTATTATGATCACAAGTGTTTAGGTAACTGTAGAACGTTATCAAATATCACAAAAATCTGTTTTCTTTCAACATTAATGAAAAATCGTACTTTTAATTAAGGAATGTTTGTAAAAGAAAAAAGCAACACAAACACAACAACAACAACAACAACAACAACAACACATAGAATAACAACACAGCATTTAAATCGTGTACACAATAGTGTTACCTTCTTGATACTTATAATTAAAACCTAACATTAAATGTGTATGTTTTGTTTAATAACATTTTAATTTAAGAATAATTCTAGTTCTTGATTTTGAAAGATTACAGTATTTTGGTAAAGAATTTCGTTCACTGGTTATTTACTTAGTAACTTAGACGAAATTAATGGCCATAAAAAAGTATATATAGCTAAGTTTGATGTAAGTGTTCTTTAAACGAGTTATATTTTCTCACATTGCATTCAGCCAATTATAGATTATTTTTGTTACTCAACTTACAATAGGTTTTTTATGAAAAAGTGAAATATGCATATCAAGAATTGCCACACTTAGAAAACACAGCCTCCCAACACAGAAAAAAAAGAAGAAAAGAAAAGAGAGCATGGGTAGAGAAGAATAGAGAGCATGCTTTTATAAGACTATCAATTTCAAAAAAGACAATTCAACCAAACAACGAAACAAAAATACCGCCTTGGAACGGTGAATGGCAAAACAAATTGCCACTGTGGGTTTAAACCAGGTTCCAGGGTGCACCAACATCACACTTGCCCCAACAGGTTCTCATATGAATAAACAAGTACAAAATGTCTTACTGAAATAACTCCAACTCATCCATAAGCTCAACAATGTTGTATACAAAAGCAAACACACAATAAAACATAAGAAGCTTATAGTATTTCAAAGCAAAAGGGCGGGTACTCAATGATCTTACCGAGACCAGAGCACCTGGAGTAAAGTCAGCAAGAACAAGATGACAGGGATAAACGAAACAAATCGAGCTTCTGGGTTCTTATAAGATTTCCCCTAAACCTTCATAACCACTTAATCCCCTGTCACCGTCGTGCAAACAAAGAGGTAAGCATAACTATAACAACGAACACCAGAGAAGGGATGGTAGAACAGACAACTTACTTATTCGAAACTACAGTAAACGAATACAACATAATGGTCCTTCAAAATTAAAACCAAACTATCTTAACAAAAAGATCAAACCTATTTTCACCATATCTGTTCACAAACTATCAAGTAACTATGTAAGGCTTCTTTCCATTGCTGTTTAACAGTTCATAACAAAAGTGGCAATGGGTTTTAGTTGTTTTTCAATACCCCAACCAATATAAATTAGGATATTGTTCAATCACCCCAAGTATATCCTTCCTGTTTTTAAAATTTTGCCTTTGGCGTTGCCTGTGATATGCAAGATTTGTTTTCTAAGATTCCCTGTCAATATTCTATTTTGTTTAGTTCCGCCCATTTTTCTCGTTTAGGGCAAACCTATTCTTTTATCTGGGGACCATACGCCGCTGAACATGGAATGGTATTAATATAAAAATACCGCCGCATGAAGGTTGCATGTTCACCGCCATATGCATACCATTGTCTGGGATGGATCAAAATTGTACTTTTCATTGGTGTAACTATTGAGTTGCGCTCAACCCGGGGCTAGGAGGCGTGGGCAGTAATATGCATTTCCATTACTGCCATGAACAGGCTAAATAAACCGAGCCTGCAATATTTTTATATTTGTCGTGTTCAGTGACTTTTAAAGTTCCCTTTTCATCTATACACTTACACATTTAGCGGTCGGGCAACAATTGTATCACTTCAGTTCAGAGGAATAGCATTTGTTTTAACGTTACTTGTCTTGCTTGCCTCATGCACAATCCTCCACATTCTATTGACCGTCAACCAAAATAATCGATGTCTTTTAATCGATAACTTTGGTTGACAGTCAAGGTTAAGCATGAGGAAAGCAAGACGATTAACTGTAAAAAAGCTGTTGTTTTATTCGCCCAATTGTTGAAATTAAGGCCAGACTCCCAAATCTGGCATAATATATAGAACAGGGCAATATGATACTTATTTAATAAGCTGGTCTGACGACCTTTTTTTAAATCGAACATGGACATGTTAACAGCAATAGAAATTAACATTATGGTTGCTTGGATAGTGATGTTGAACCCGGGATATTTCGCATGTCAGTCCGACGCTGTACCACGTTGTTTCATTAATTACCTAGTTATGCAGCTCTAAAAGACTATATACATATATCACTGTATATAAACCGATTGTATCATCTACCGAATATACCGCACTGATTGTCACAAAAATATAGTAAACAGTTCAAAAATGAGAAGATTTTGTATGTATTGTAATGAGAAATCCAATCGACAAATACATGTTCAACAGGCGATTCTCGTAGCACTTGTTTTGAAAGACGTTATTACCTTTTTTATGCAATATACTTTTAAAAAAATCGCTTAACACACTCACATAAAGTATCTTTTGCACTGTGTACTGTTATAAAATCAGCGTAAATGTTTATGTTTAAACAGGTTTTGAGAGGTATTCTCATGCTAGCGATGATTAAACATATGATTTTTATTCTTACAATAATAATAATACCATAGCTGATGAATTAAACATCAAAACATTAAGGGCCTCGATGCCATTTATATACTGCGGCGACACGAAACAATTAGTTAACATTAGTCAACATCCAGGTCGCTCTGAGAACTACAATGTACAACAAGCGATAATTAATGTCGTCCCAAAATTTTTTGGATTAGATAAACATAGTCTGAGTTTTTTTTAAAGTAATAGTTTCGAAACTGAAGTTTCACGATTATAAATACATACGCAGGTAGGCGGAACATACGAATTCTGAGGCAAAGCAAGTTATTTAAATACTGATATTTTAAGCTGATGATAAACCCTTTACTCAATTTACGACCAATGTAGATCATCGTCAGCTGAAACATCCATGTCATTTGATCGGAATATACAATGGTCACTTGTTTTCAGAAATATTTTAGTAAATGTAATAGCAAACAGTGTACAGCAAAAACAACGTACTCCATATCCCATGGAGTAAAGGGTCAAATGGAACTTTAGCAAAGGAATCAATGTGACAGTCTTGTTTTCCGCCTAAGGATTGACTATCACAAAGGTCTTCCCTTGAGAGTCAGGTATCAGGTATGTTCCCATGCTGATTTCAGTTAAAGAAATTAACGAATTCGCTTTCTAACATATTCTCATAATACATTTATACAAGCCATTAAAACATTGTTTTGACAACTGATTTGTGTAAACTATGTGTATGCCAATTGATCAGTTACAAAACAGTTTATAGTTTATTTCGAGGTTTGTATGAAAAATTAAACGGTCGCCCAGCTGCGTTGGGCCTGACAGTTTAGTTTTTATACAAGCCTCCAAACTAACAATAACATTTAGTCACTATTGTTGTATCATTCTGTTTTATTATTTAAAGTTCTTTTCTTTATTGCTTTTTTTGTACGTCATGATATATTATTTCTCCAAATATACCCGATTTGTATAGACAATATATGTAGACGAACTAAAGCATTCACTTGATAAAATCAGCAAATGCGCATCGGCATAAGTGATACAGATTATTGGAAAATCATTCAACGAAGATCGCACTATATGATACAACAGAAATAGGTGTGTTTGCTATAAATGATAGTATGATAATGCTATAGATGATACAGTCATTACGAAACACACCCTTCAAACATTTTAATAATTTACACTATCTATACATTTAAAGCAATATTGTTATGTAATAATCTTTATATTAATGTCATAGAGTCATATAACTAGTATGTATTCGTGCATCAGAGCGTTTATTTGTAGAGAATAACAGTATTTTGATACAATTATGTGGGTCATTTGCCAGACCTTTTTGTGATTAAATGCAATTTTGCAAGTTTTTATCCCTATAAATGCGCAAAACAAATGGTATTACAACCAGTAAGGACTATACAAAGTATAACGTACTTGTTTTTGTTGAAGGTACTTAAAATGATCCTAATAATTCCGTTTTCAATGCGTTATTTACGAACTGTTTATATCGCAGCCATGCAATCATCCTACTATTTCCGGCATATGATACAATCAGTTTATAGACAGTGTATATATTGTATATCCTAGCTGGATTAAGATGGGGGAACCAACATCGGCATCCTCCGAAATCTGATGAGCACATGCGAAGAAAGATTGCTTGACAATAACCCCGAACCTGAGAGTATGTCGTAGCCGAACAAACAAAGCCAATGTATATATTGAAATTCTAATCTTTCTATCTGACCTAACTAATAATTGACCTTGACCCTTCCCATGTAATGCAATTGTTACACTAAATTTTCAAATAATTATCCAAGTTACTTAATATAACTGTTGGTAAAAATTTGTCAAGACAGACTGTTAGTAGATTTCATTTTTTTTTTTACATTTTTCTTCATTTTTAAATGTCAGTTATTTTTTTATAGATTCTTATCAAAAGTTTGTGTCTAAGAGATTTACCGTTATCTGAAGCACGTATGGTCGTTTCCGCCTCGGCAGAAATCTTACAATAAATAAAAAAGTAACACAAACGCCATTGGATTATAAGACCACGAGATTTGGCAGCTGAAGTCACGCCTGTTGGAAAGGTCCGGGAACTCATCAATGCAAACCCGCACAGTCCAAACTTCATTCAGGCTCTGTGTGGAATTAGCTTGACCTATTCGAGTTTTGACATTCCGGAAGTTAGCATCATAAATTGTCTTATTGGTTAATTTGAAAAAGATTGTCGTGTAGAGGAAATCGTATTCTTCCGGAAGTAGATCAATCTGTTCACAAAAACATAATTGGCCCAGGAAAACTCCTGTTTCGAAACTTTCTGTGGAAACAGAAGTTAGTGGGTATAAATATTCAGAGAAAATGCCTTTGAACATATTGTAGCCGGGAATAAAAACAAATGGTTGATCCCAATATAACCTCTTTTCGTAAATGCCTTCACTGTACACACGAGTATACTTCATGACATCGTTTAACTCAACCTTTAGTCCAAATTTCACTCCCTTGTACTGAAGCATCCAGGTTTCCTTCAGCGTCTGTTTTAATACTGAATGTAAATAGGTTGGGTTAACATCACTGTTAGGATAAGTTATTTTCGTTATCAGGTACTTCACGGCCGTCTGGTTTTCCATTTCCTTAATTAGAGATATAACCTGCCAGGACTTAAGACCGCCTCTCTGCAGCCACGTTGCCGTTTTGTGACTCCTTATGTCAGCCGGCATACTGCTGAAGAACTCCATCGGAATGACTTCGTTGTTGAGTGGTGTTAATTTCAACAGAAACGAAAACGGCCCTCCATACCACTGGCTGCTATAAAAGCCGCATTTGCTGTTCACCATTATCTGCCCGGTAGGACATCTTCGTTGTCTACACGAACTCTGTATAAAAGAAGAGTTATATTGAACATGGAAACATTGATATTTTATAGAACTGAAAAAGGTGATCTGTCAATACAAAATAATGATAATGCGTGCATTCGCTTTTTTAAATAGAAACAAGAAATATCTTTAAAAAAGATAAACGGCGTTGATGGAAAAGATTTATAAATACATGAATATAAGAAAGAAAGAAATATAGAGAGGCGAAGCAGGCACAGTTTAGTTATTTTATTTCACTTGTTATACATTGTAGCTGTTGACGGACCCTCCCTGCCTTCTTAGTATGACCTAGAGATTAAGCGACCGAATCATGACAACTTATAAATTTATTGAAAATGTCTTTCAAAAATTTTGAAGCTGTTGCAATAATTTCATACGGTGATAACAAGTCGATTAAAAAAGGGTGAAATATGCATACCAGGAATTGCCACATTCAGAAAAAAGCCTCCCCACACAGTCAAGAAGAGGGAGAGAGAGCATGGTTAATAAAATGATCAGTTTCAAAAAAGGACACAACAAAGAATTAACAAAAATGAGAACCCGAGGGGTTACCGCCTTGGAACGGTCAATGGCAAATCGAATTGCCACAGGGGTTTAAACCAGAAGCAAAGCCTTACATTAAGTCTTGATCTACATTTATTCAGTTTCAATAAAATACCTCTTGTAGAGTTAGAACTCGAGATGAATAAATGTCCTTGAAATTTAATACATATAAATAATAACAGCTTGTTGCAAGAGCGAAATCTACCAACTTTTACCTAAATTAACTTTTAAAAAAGTGTCCATTCTGAGTATTGAACCCGGGGCTTCCGCTTGAGAGGCGAGAGAGTTAGCCATTACACTACAGAGAACGTGACTTTCCCACTTGAAATTAACAATCAGTATCAAAGGAACTAGAAAGGAACCAGTAAGAACTAGAAATATCTGCACTTTTCTTTCGTTTTACACTTAGTATTATACGCAAATGTTTACCTGACACCCAAGAATATTCTATATAAAATTGTATTTAAGCCATCAATATTGTCTTAACTGGTTTTATAAATCGTAAATATGTTTTTCTCCAATACAATTATCGCTTTTAAAAATAAAAATGCTCGAACATGTAAGTGCCAGGATATAAAATATAAAAATCGTTACGGTAATCGTAATCTACACCCACTAAAAAATCGAAATAATCTATTTGATTTTCCCGCTGCATAATAATCAAAATCCCACTAGATACCTCTCCACCCTGCTAGATGCCTCTCTGTTGTAAATAGCTACCAATCGAAATAGTTTATTTCATTTTCCCGCTGCATAGTAATAGAATACGAGTATTATTTACAACATTTCGTTGGTCGAAAAACTAGGTCAAAAGTGAGCTTAGACAGCTAACGCCGAATAATAATCAAAATCCCACTAGATACCTCTCCACCCTGCTAGATGCCTCTCTGTTGTAAATAGCTACCAATCGAAATAGTTTATTTCATTTTCCCGCTGCATAGTAATAGAATACGAGTATTATTTACAACATTTCGTTGGTCGAAAAACTAGGTCAAAAGTGAGCTTAGACAGCTAACGCCGAAAAAATATTGTTAGATAGTGCGCACCATCATTTGAGAAAGACCACGGTATGTACCTTTTACTTATGTAAATATTGAGTAGCGCTTAGCACGAGGCAAGCCGACGCCGACAGTATAATGCATTTCTATTACTGATTTTGAACAAGCTGACTGCAATATTTTCAATTTTCATATTTGTAATGTTTTTCAATTTCCAATTACACAGTGGTGTTGTCATGGTTGGTTGCATCTGTAAAAAGCCTCCCGTACATTAAATTTGCCGTGTTATCAATAACGATAACATAAGATAGAAGACACTGAGCCTTGTTTGCTAGTATTGCAAACATCCTTTGTGCTACATTGCTTTTATGAGTAAAAATATGTTAGATTTAAAACATCTTTAAATGTAAGAAATTATTTAGGACTTCTTTTAAAATAGTAAAATCGCTGACACTTTAAAAAAAATCAATAAAAAAGCTTCTTCAGACAAGATACCACTCAAAGGTACCAGATTGATTGATACATATTAAAATAAGAACAATTTGAACGTGTCCGAATCCGCTTGTATAGAGCAATATAAGAAAACATGGAATTCAATTTAAATTGCATGCAAATTAGAGCTTGTATATAAAACGCTTCACAATTTGTCGTTAAAACTGCATCATATGTGAAGTATTAAACATCAACCTAGCAGCGTATGTAGAATATATGCACTAATTTTAAAACGATGCCGCATCATATGTAAAATTTGACAAGTTTTGTGTCGCCCTTTCGAAGAAATGGCGATACATAGGGATCGCTTTACCATCCGTCTGTCCGTCGCTCCGTCCGTCACGAAAACTTAACGTTGGAAATAACTTTGCCATTTCTCAATATTTCTTCATGAAACTTTCAAATTATATTGCTTATGACAACACTCTCATAATGATGCCGAATTCTTTAGGTCAAGGTTACATTTGGTGGAGTTAAGCCACTTTTTGTACTTGGATTTTGTCACGAAATCTTAACATTTATTATAACTTTACCATTTCTCAATATTTATTCATGAAACTTTCGAATTATATTGCTTATGACAACACGCTCAATATGATGCCTAATTCTTTAGGTCATATTTTATCGAGTTATGCCCCTTTTTGTACTTTAATTTTGGAACGAAAAGATATGACGTTGGCAATAACTTTGCCATTTCTCAAAATTTCTTCATGAAACTTTAAAATTATATTGCTTATAACAACACGCTCATGATGATGCCGAATTCTTTAGGTCAAGGTTACATTTAATGGAATTTTGCACTTGGGTTTTTATTACAAGAGAAAACTTAACGTTGGCTATGTTTTTACACGAAAACTTAAAGTTGGCTATAAATCTGCCGTTTCTCAATATTTCTTTATTAAGCTTTCAAATTATATCTCTAAGACAACACACTCGTGATGATTGCAAGATGTTTCTGTCAAAATGGAGTTATGCCCCTTTTTGTACTAGCATTTTACTTCCAACATTGTACCAGAGGGTGACACAAGTGTTCAACTGAACAACACCCATCTAGTTTATTGTAAGTGTGTATCTGGGAGAGATGAACTATATAGACAAACGGTACATTTATACACCAAATAGTGCTGCCATCATGGTCATCTTAATGATAAGCATTATCATCATCCCCGTCGTCTTCTTCCTCTTCGTCATCACTATCCTCATCATCCTAATCATCCTCATCATCAGCATCCTCCTTCTACTCCTCCTCCTCATTATCACAATCGTCGTCGTCGTCATCATCGTCGTTGCGATTTTTATGTTGAATATTCAGCATGCGACATTGAAACAATATGGGATATGTGTGATCAAAATTAGTCGATTATTTAGCAACTAAAGGAACTTTAATAACTAACATCATGCATATAAATAAACGAATATGTTTTACATATTAATATATTAAAAACATAGTAACATTAAAGTTAAGCAATTGTAGCTTGATTTGTTATGTTTAGAACAAATAAATAGTTGACAGATTAAAGAATTAAAGACAGACCATAAAAATTTTGATTTAGAAAATTACACGTCAAATGAGACCAGAAAACGTGCCCATTGTAACTGATTGCACGAGGTGTTTTTGTGGTTAAACTTCGACGCATCCGACATTTGCTAAATATGCAACATCGTGTCCGACCGCCCAAAACCTTAAAAATACGGCATTTTTTTTCATTTACGATAACATCAGGATGTTTTTCACAAATTTAAAGTTGCGCCAGTAAAGAGCATTTTTATAGGACTTTTGTGGATTTCAGTCGTCAAACGTCCCACAGTTATGAAATAACGGTGTGTGTGTTTAGATAGTCCGGTGTCGGTGAACATGTGGAAAACATAATCGGTTTAAAAAAATAAATTTCGATTGCTACACGGGTATTACGCATAAATAGCGTATGCCGACGTAGATTACATAATACGCAAAACAAATGTACAGTTTTAAAAAGTATTATCATTTGATCATATTTAACATAAAGTCAAGCTTTCTTTTAATTGTAATAATTTTACGTTGAGATGTTCAAAATTGAAAATGTGAACTTAGAACTTTTGACAAGTGTACACTCGGGAAACCTTTGATATTTTGGATTACAATTGAAAGCTGTTCTCTGCAAAATTTACGTTGGAAAGAATAATATTAAAAGTGTTTCATGAAAAGTAAGCGTGGTGTATATTTTGGGTTTTGTCTCAAAGATTATGGAATATTGTATTGCTATCAGTTATTTCCATTGAGGTATATCTATATGTGTTAGATTAAATAACCATTATAAAAAAACTGCGTCATAATCTTCTACAGCAAACACGTTAAACGATAGTACCTTACATTACAAGAAAATGAAAACAAGATAAAAATATGTGCGGTCTTATTATAATTGTACTTCCTACTAACGTTTCTGCTGGTGAACAATAAATGTTTACAGTTGTATTGCGGCTTACGGCAGTTATACTACTTAAAACGTCACGTCCTGTAAGTCTTATTACACTGACTGAACACAACACAATGTTCCAAATACGATATTCAAACAAAATGCTTTGAATTGGTTTATTTACTTCAAGTTTCATGTATTTTTTTAATAATTATAACCAGGAAAAACTAACATAAAAATCAAATTTAACGAGTTATTCTCTGATGCGTTCAACGAACGCTTGATTTTAATTCCACACATTACCCCAAGTCAACCTGAACTATCTGACAGCTACAATTGCTGATTGATTACAATGCTAATAAACTTGTCAACAATTACGAAGTTTTGAGAGCAAATAGTTTCTTGATTCATCAGACATGATTAAATTCCACAAATTAAACCGAGGGAACGAGTATTAACGACTCAAAAGTTTGTTTTACATTTAATGTCTCTCCCCTATAAGTGGATGAGGAAACATTTTTGTGCATTCCTTTCTGTGTCTCTCTGTCTGTCTATCTGTCCGACCGTCCGTCTCTCCATTTGGTTATAGCCATTTTTGGAGGCACAGAAACCTTTTAGTTACTTTTTAATTTACTACTTAAGACAAATTAACAACATACATGATTATATGTTTAATTTCAATGTAATGTAAAAACGACCTGACATTATCTATCTGAGCTGTTAAATTGTTTGTTATCATTTGTAGAATGGCTAGTTCAAGCTACCTATAGATGAAAAGGGAACTTTAAAACTCACCAAAATGACAAAAAATGAAAACATTGCAGGCTCAATGGATTATTAAGCACGTTAAAGGGCAGTAATGGAACTTATATTAATATGTTGCTGCCTGTACTACAAACGCAAGGGTTTTGTGAAAGTCAATATCTACACGATAAATATCATTATTAAAAATAAGAAAATGTTCATGGAATCTAAACATCTAAAAATAAAACATAAATATGGGCCTTTCTATGAGGAGGAAAACGTGTTTGTTTCCTAACCAAGACAGACAGTTTTAACATAACAAGCTTGTAACTCTATACAAAAATTCAGATGGTATCAATATTTTGGGACCACCACGTCATTTGAAATATAAATGCATGTCCGTGAAGTACGCGGGGTAACGGGCTAGCGGTGTGGCGGGCTGGCAGTGTGAACTGGGCGGGCTAGCAGTCTAGCGGGCTAACAGTGTGAACTGAGCGGGCTAACAGTCTAGCGGGCTAACAGTGTGAACTGAGCGGGCTAGCAGGCTAACGGGCTAACAGTGTGAAGTGGGCGGGCTAACAGTGTAGCGGGCTAGCGGAGTGAACTGGGCGGGCTGGCGGACCAGCGGGCTAAACTTAAACACTTCATTGAATCAACATGAAAACGTTATGAAACATAGTGTGAAGTGAGCGGGCTAACAGTGTAGCGGGCTAGCAGAGTGAACTGGGCGGGCTGGCGGGCCAGCGGGCTAAACTTAAACACTTCATTGAATCAACATGGAAACGTTATGAAACATTTCCCAGCAGTGTGAAGTGGGCGGGCTAACAGTGTAGCGGGCTAGCAGAGTGAACTGGGCGGGCTGGCGGGCCAGCGGGCTAAACTTAAACACTTCATTAAATCAACATGAAAACGTTATGAAACATTTCCCAGCAGTGTGAAGTGGGCGGGCTAACAGTGTAGCGGGCTAGCGGAGTGAACTGGGCGGGCTGGCGGGCCAGCGGGCTAAACTTAAACACTTCATTGAATCAACATGAAAACGTTATGAAACATTTCCCAGCAGTGTGAAGTGAGCGGGCTAACAGTGTAGCGGGCTAGCAGAGTGAACTGGGCGGGCTGGCGGGCCAGCGGGCTAAACTTAAACACTTCATTGAATCAACATGAAAACGTTATGAAACATTTCCCAGCAGTGTGAAGTGGGCGGGCTAACAGTGTAGCGGGCTAGCGGAGTGAACTGGGCGGGCTGGCGGACCAGCGGGCTAAACTTAAACACTTCATTGAATCAACATGAAAACGTTATGAAAAATTTCCCAGCAGTGTGAAGTGAGCGGGCTAACAGTGTAGCGGGCTAGCAGAGTGAACTGGGCGGGCTGGCGGGCCAGCGGGCTAAACTTAAATACTTCATTGAATCAACATGAAAACGTTATGAAACATTTCCCAGCAGTGTGAAGTGGGCGGGCTAACAGTGTAGCGGGCTAGCAGAGTGAACTGGGCGGGCTGGCGGGCCAGCGGGCTAAACTTAAACACTTCATTGAATCAACATGGAAACGTTATGAAACATTTCCCAGCAGTGTGAAGTGGGCGGGCTAACAGTGTAGCGGGCTAGCAGAGTGAACTGGGCGGGCTGGCGGGCCAGCGGGCTAAACTTAAACACTTCATTGAATCAACATGAAAACGTTATGAAACATTTCCCAGCAGTGTGAAGTGGGCGGGCTAACAGTGTAGCGGGCTAGCAGAGTGAACTGGGCGGGCTGGCGGGCCAGCGGGCTAAACTTAAACACTTCATTGAATCAACATGAAAACGTTATGAAACATTTCCCAGCAGTGTGAAGTGAGCGGGCTAACAGTGTAGCGGGCTAGCAGAGTGAACTGGGCGGGCTGGCGGGCCAGCGGGCTAAACTTAAACACTTCATTGAATCAACATGAAAACGTTATGAAACATTTCCCAGCAGTGTGAAGTGGGCGGGCTAACAGTGTAGCGGGCTAGCAGAGTGAACTGGGCGGGCTGGCGGGCCAGCGGGCTAAACTTAAACACTTCATTGAATCAACATGAAAACGTTATGAAACATTTCCCAGCAGTGTGAAGTGGGCGGGCTAACAGTGTAGCGGGCTAGCAGAGTGAACTGGGCGGGCTGGCGGGCCAGCGGGCTAAACTTAAACACTTCATTGAATCAACATGAAAACGTTATGAAACATTTCCCAGCAGTGTGAAGTGGGCGGGCTAACAGTGTAGCGGGCTAGCAGAGTGAACTGGGCGGGCTGGCGGGCCAGCGGGCTAAACTTAAACACTTCATTGAATCAACATGAAAACGTTATGAAACATTTCCCAGCAGTGTGAAGTGGGCGGGCTAACAGTGTAGCGGGCTAGCAGAGTGAACTGGGCGGGCTGGCGGGCCAGCGGGCTAAACTTAAACACTTCATTGAATCAACATGAAAACGTTATGAAACATTTCCCAGCAGTGTGAAGTGGGCGGGCTAACAGTGTAGCGGGCTAGCAGAGTGAACTGGGCGGGCTGGCGGGCCAGCGGGCTAAACTTAAACACTTCATTGAATCAACATGAAAACGTTATGAAACATTTCCCAGCAGTGTGAAGTGGGCGGGCTAACAGTGTAGCGGGCTAGCAGAGTGAACTGGGCGGGCTGGCGGGCCAGCGGGCTAAACTTAAACACTTCATTGAATCAACATGAAAACGTTATGAAACATTTCCCAGCAGTGTGAAGTGGGCGGGCTAACAGTGTAGCGGGCTAGCAGAGTGAACTGGGCGGGCTGGCGGGCCAGCGGGCTAAACTTAAACACTTCATTGAATCAACATGAAAACGTTATGAAACATTTCCCAGCAGTGTGAAGTGGGCGGGCTAACAGTGTAGCGGGCTAGCAGAGTGAACTGGGCGGGCTGGCGGGCCAGCGGGCTAAACTTAAACACTTCATTGAATCAACATGAAAACGTTATGAAACATTTCCCAGCAGTGTGAAGTGGGCGGGCTAACAGTGTAGCGGGCTAGCAGAGTGAACTGGGCGGGCTGGCGGGCCAGCGGGCTAAACTTAAACACTTCATTGAATCAACATGAAAACGTTATGAAACATTTCCCAGCAGTGTGAAGTGGGCGGGCTAACAGTGTAGCGGGCTAGCAGAGTGAACTGGGCGGGCTGGCGGGCCAGCGGGCTAAACTTAAACACTTCATTGAATCAACATGAAAACGTTATGAAACATTTCCCAGCAGTGTGAAGTGGGCGGGCTAACAGTGTAGCGGGCTAGCAGAGTGAACTGGGCGGGCTGGCGGGCCAGCGGGCTAAACTTAAACACTTCATTGAATCAACATGAAAACGTTATGAAACATTTCCCAGCAGTGTGAAGTGGGCGGGCTAACAGTGTAGCGGGCTAGCAGAGTGAACTGGGCGGGCTGGCGGGCCAGCGGGCTAAACTTAAACACTTCATTGAATCAACATGAAAACGTTATGAAACATTTCCCAGCAGTGTGAAGTGGGCGGGCTAACAGTGTAGCGGGCTAGCAGAGTGAACTGGGCGGGCTGGCGGGCCAGCGGGCTAAACTTAAACACTTCATTGAATCAACATGAAAACGTTATGAAACATTTCCCAGCAGTGTGAAGTGGGCGGGCTAACAGTGTAGCGGGCTAGCAGAGTGAACTGGGCGGGCTGGCGGGCCAGCGGGCTAAACTTAAACACTTCATTGAATCAACATGAAAACGTTATGAAACATTTCCCAGCAGTGTGAAGTGGGCGGGCTAACAGTGTAGCGGGCTAGCAGAGTGAACTGGGCGGGCTGGCGGGCCAGCGGGCTAAACTTAAACACTTCATTGAATCAACATGAAAACGTTATGAAACATTTCCCAGCAGTGTGAAGTGGGCGGGCTAACAGTGTAGCGGGCTAGCAGAGTGAACTGGGCGGGCTGGCGGGCCAGCGGGCTAAACTTAAACACTTCATTGAATCAACATGAAAACGTTATGAAACATTTCCCAGCAGTGTGAAGTGGGCGGGCTAACAGTGTAGCGGGCTAGCAGAGTGAACTGGGCGGGCTGGCGGGCCAGCGGGCTAAACTTAAACACTTCATTGAATCAACATGAAAACGTTATGAAACATTTCCCAGCAGTGTGAAGTGGGCGGGCTAACAGTGTAGCGGGCTAGCAGAGTGAACTGGGCGGGCTGGCGGGCCAGCGGGCTAAACTTAAACACTTCATTGAATCAACATGAAAACGTTATGAAACATTTCCCAGCAGTGTGAAGTGGGCGGGCTAACAGTGTAGCGGGCTAGCAGAGTGAACTGGGCGGGCTGGCGGGCCAGCGGGCTAAACTTAAACACTTCATTGAATCAACATGAAAACGTTATGAAACATTTCCCAGCAGTGTGAAGTGGGCGGGCTAACAGTGTAGCGGGCTAGCAGAGTGAACTGGGCGGGCTGGCGGGCCAGCGGGCTAAACTTAAACACTTCATTGAATCAACATGAAAACGTTATGAAACATTTCCCAGCAGTGTGAAGTGGGCGGGCTAACAGTGTAGCGGGCTAGCAGAGTGAACTGGGCGGGCTGGCGGGCCAGCGGGCTAAACTTAAACACTTCATTGAATCAACATGAAAACGTTATGAAACATTTCCCAGCAGTGTGAAGTGGGCGGGCTAACAGTGTAGCGGGCTAGCAGAGTGAACTGGGCGGGCTGGCGGGCCAGCGGGCTAAACTTAAACACTTCATTGAATCAACATGAAAACGTTATGAAACATTTCCCAGCAGTGTGAAGTGGGCGGGCTAACAGTGTAGCGGGCTAGCAGAGTGAACTGGGCGGGCTGGCGGGCCAGCGGGCTAAACTTAAACACTTCATTGAATCAACATGAAAACGTTATGAAACATTTCCCAGCAGTGTGAAGTGGGCGGGCTAACAGTGTAGCGGGCTAGCAGAGTGAACTGGGCGGGCTGGCGGGCCAGCGGGCTAAACTTAAACACTTCATTGAATCAACATGAAAACGTTATGAAACATTTCCCAGCAGTGTGAAGTGGGCGGGCTAACAGTGTAGCGGGCTAGCAGAGTGAACTGGGCGGGCTGGCGGGCCAGCGGGCTAAACTTAAACACTTCATTGAATCAACATGAAAACGTTATGAAACATTTCCCAGCAGTGTGAAGTGGGCGGGCTAACAGTGTAGCGGGCTAGCAGAGTGAACTGGGCGGGCTGGCGGGCCAGCGGGCTAAACTTAAACACTTCATTGAATCAACATGAAAACGTTATGAAACATTTCCCAGCAGTGTGAAGTGGGCGGGCTAACAGTGTAGCGGGCTAGCAGAGTGAACTGGGCGGGCTGGCGGGCCAGCGGGCTAAACTTAAACACTTCATTGAATCAACATGAAAACGTTATGAAACATTTCCCAGCAGTGTGAAGTGGGCGGGCTAACAGTGTAGCGGGCTAGCAGAGTGAACTGGGCGGGCTGGCGGGCCAGCGGGCTAAACTTAAACACTTCATTGAATCAACATGAAAACGTTATGAAACATTTCCCAGCAGTGTGAAGTGGGCGGGCTAACAGTGTAGCGGGCTAGCGGAGTGAACTGGGCGGGCTGGCGGGCCAGCGGGCTAAACTTAAACACTTCATTGAATCAACATGAAAACGTTATGAAACATTTCCCAGCAGTGTGAAGTGGGCGGGCTAACAGTGTAGCGGGCTAGCGGTGTGAAATGGGCGGGCTGGCGGGCCAGCGGGCTAAACTTAAACACTTCATTGAATCAACATGAAAACGTTATGAAACATTTTCCAGCAGTGTGAAGTGGGCGGGCTAACAGTGTAGCGGGCTAGCGGAATGAACTGGGCGGGCTGGCGGGCCAGCGGGCTAAACTTTAACACTTCATTGAATCAACATGAAAACGTTATGAAACATTTCCCAGCAGTGTGAAGTGGGCGGGCTAACAGTGTAGCGGGCTAGCGGAGTGAACTGGGCGGGCTGGCGGGCCAGCGGGCTAAACTTTAACACTTCATTGAATCAACATGAAAACGTTATGAAACATTTCCCAGCAGTGTGAAGTGGGCGGGCTAACAGTGTAGCGGGCTAGCGGAGTGAACTGGGCGGGCCAGCAGGCCAGCGGGCTAAACTTTAACACTTCATTATATCAACATGAAAACGTTATGAAACATTTCCTAGCAGTGTGAAGTTGGCGGGCTAACAGTGTAGCGGGCTAGCGGTGTGAACTGGGCGGGCTGGCGGGCCAGCGGGCTAAACTGTAACACTTCATGGAATCAACATGAAAACGTTATGAAACATTTCCCAGCAGTGTGAAGTGGGCGGGCTAACAGTGTAGCGGGCTAGCGGTGTGAACTGGGCGGGCCAGCGCGCTAAACTTTAACACATCATTGAATCAACATGAAAACGTTATGAAACATTTCCAAGCAGTGTGAAGTGGGCGGGCTAACAGTGCAACGGGCTAGCAGTGTGAACTTGGCGGGCTGGCGGGCCAGCGGGCTAAACTTTAACACTTTAGAAAATCAACATGAAAACGTTATGAAACATTTCCTAGCAGTGTGAAGTGGGCGGGCTAACAGTGTAGCGGGCTAGCGGTGTGAACTGGGCGGGCTGGCGGGCCAGCGGGCTAAACTTTAATACTTAATTTAATCAACATGAAAACGTTATGAAACATTTCCTAGCAGTGTAAGCTCGGCGAGCTAACAGTGTAGCGGGCTAGCAGTACAAAATCAGCGTGCTAGCAGACTAGAGGTCTAAATTCCATACTTAATTATTTTTACACTAAAACCTTATGATGCATTTGCTAGTAGTGTGAACTCGGCGGGCTAACAATTCTTTTTTCATATAGTATACACGATACTGTGTTCATTGAGAATTGTCACAAATATGTACACTAAATGTTTTAAAATCAGTATTGATATTCAAATGATGTATTACCACTGGCGCTTGACCAGCCGCCCCACCCCCTGCCAACCCTTACTAATACGCCCTTTTTGTAAAAATGGTGTCAAGTCACTAATATTATTCCATTCTATCAAAATATGCAAAAATACACCGTCAAAATTGTATTCTAAAAAAATTATATTTCTAAGTATATAATTCAGTTATATACTTAGAAATATATTTTTAGAATACGATTTTGACGGTGTATTTTCGCATATTTTGATAGAATGGAATGATATTAGTGACTTGGCACCATTTTTACAAAAAAGGGCGTATTAGTAAGGGTTGGCAGCGGGTGGGGCGGCTGGTCAAGTGCCAGTGTGTATTACATACAGAAAAAACGACAATCTTAACTGAAGCAGAAAAAAAAACACTGCAACATAAGATTTTAGTAGGGCAATGAAATGTAGAACCTCATGAAGTGAAGCAGAAGATGCACCAGAGGTACATACATAGCTGTATATTTCGTACAATGACAGAAGCTTGTCCATAACTATTAGGACATCTAGGAATCTAGCGATCTATTTATGAGCGGATCTGTGGTCTGGTGGTTAATACATTGAACTGTCAATCCAGGGGACTTGAGTTCGATCCCCCGCTCCTCCCTAACATTACCAACAGTCTTTCGGATGGGACTTTAAACCGAGGTCCCGTGTATCGGTGCTTTTCACCGGGCACATAAAAGATCGAGGTATGCTTCTGAAATGGGCCATCTTCTGTACTTCCTGCATTATCTTCACAAATCTAATTACGAATGTCAAAGTGTGAAAAACCACAAAGCGACAGCATACCGATACCGACAGATGTACCATCTGAGTGTCCTCACTATATGGGGATTTTACGTGGAATTGGCTGGGCTTGAAGTATAACAGTTTTGGTTTCAGTACTTCATGGAGCAATTGCTGTGATATTTTATAGATTTAATTTGCGAGTAAATACAAACTTGTACGTATCGCTCAATACAAATCGTATGCAAAAGTTCTGAAATGTGGTAAGACCCCTGGTGTCAATAGATATATTTAATTATAACTCAATCAAAGGTTTAGCCAATGAGCCTTCCACTGATATACTAATTTTGAAAATCAGACGAAAATTCTCATGACATGCGCAGCGGCCAGTAAAAAAATATTAGCTAATTATAGATTTCTGACAGAAATGTAATGTTTGTTAATATATAAGGTGTTAAAGTTGGCGAGCAAATCCAGCCAAACAAATATAAGCGATGATTGTAGCATTCTTGCGTGCCAGAGGGGATTTCACTAAACCAGTTCGTATCGTAGAGAAACGGGGTGTAAGAAACTCTGACACGTTAGAATTGGAACGAAAACAAATATTCTTTTATTTGAAACAACTAAGTATATTTTCATTAAAAACTTTCTCAAAATCTGGAATACATTTGACCCAGTCAAAATGGTATATAAAACATGAAAACTGTTCATCAACAGGCGGAGATTTAGGACGACGTAATGTTTACTTATACAAAGAATGCCATATTCTGCATATACTCGCAATTACGGAGGCTCGGATCTGGACAGTCTTCAAAGCTGGCCAAACAATCCATACATGGTTGGAACCGGAATTTAAACCTTCGAAAATATGTATGTTTACCTTTACGATATGTCCAAATTTTAAGGAAAAAAGATACCAGAAACCGAGACCAACCTCGGATTAAAACCCTCCTGCTTTCGCTTTAACCAGGATTCCTTTGTTGCGATCTCTTCCGGCATGCAGAATTATTTTAAGATTTCGTTCTTGCGATTAAAATGGTATATAAAACATAAAAACTTTTCATAAAATGGTAGAGATTTAGGACGACGTAACGTTTAACAATAGAACAAATCCATATTCTGCATATAATCGCAATTACGGAGGCTCGGATCTGTACAGTCTTCTAATCTGGCCAAACAATTCATACATGACTGGAACCAGAATTTCAACCCTCGCAAATATGTATGCCTATCATAGTGATCTGTACCTATTTGAAATAAAAGAAAACTCAGAAATCGAGACCAGACTCGGTTTCGAGCCCCACGTTTTTTTATTTATTTGCATCGCTTTAGTTAAATTTCTTTAGGCCTGCAGAACAATATTAAAGGGAGATGTGCAGGATTGATGAATGGAACAGATTTGCGAAAAGGGTTATTAATCAGTTGAATATCATTATTTGGTGCTCAAATATTGATTTGAGCCCGAAATATATCAAACCAATATTTTATAAAAAGATGTATAAATGTTGTTTCCTATCCTATTCGACGCGCATAGGTTAGCTATTTTTGTATTTCCCGCGTAATGCCGCGGTGGATTTTGGGATTGTCACGTGATCACTTCAACAAAAATACGCATTCGGTGTACCTTGCCGACTATCGACGTCGCCATTTGTTTCAAAATGCCTGGGCAACCATAGTCTAGATCATCTAGACGTTCTGTCATTGATCAGTGTCACACTGCTCTGACGAGCGTCTAGAGACATCGCTATATAAAAAGTCTGACCGACAGATGGCACTTTTGTATGGTAAACAAATCCAAAATCAATCGCGATTTCCAATGAAATTTATTAACAGTGCTTTAACCATATTTCTCCCATTCTGGGCAAAGTGAAATTTAGGTAATATGATATCGAGCTACAAAATCAGGTATATGGTTTATAAAACAAAGGACGTTTAGTACTTGCCTAGCCCATTTTACATAAATGAATGCAAATATATGGTAGGCCGTTGCTGCCTCTTCTTGATAATGGTTTTAGACTGTCACGCTGTAGGGTATGGCAGTTGTCATTGTACGGTTATTGATAAAAAGGGAAGAATATCAAAATCTCTCCAACGGAAAAATGCAGTTCCGTCAAACTTTGCATCAATAAATCTTATTTTGTATGTTTATTATTTATACGTCCAAAAAAGTTAGAACAGTAAAGAAAAATAGTTTTACCTAAAAAAAGTCCCTAAATTCTGCAGCCAAACACAAAACAAAGCAATACTAAACATCAATTTAAATGCCTTCCTGAATAATGAGTTACTAAAAACAAAATCTAAGATCACCTTGTCTAACACATGTATACAGTAAGAGGTATTTGTAAAAGTTTGTCTTGACCGTTAATTTCATGGTTGCGAAAATGGATGACAAGAAATTGTTGTTTTCTCTCTGTATAATTAAAAGTTCTCTTAAAGAATCTTGGATATTGTCATTATCATTTTGATCATGTGGGCATTTGAACTGTTTTTGTTTTGCAATGCTTCGTTTTTGTGTTTGATCGCAAATAGAATTTTAGGGATTTTCAAGCTTTATTTTTTGTTTACTGTTCTAAATTGTCTTAACACTTTTGTCTTTTCGTAATTGGGAATTTATTGACTTTTTTAAAATTAAATTTTAGTGATTTCACTATTAAATGTTTCTAAGATCGCCATTAGGGTATGCCAAAGAATTTTTGAAGTTATCTTAAGAAATTCAAAAAAATGGTTGTAGGGCAAAGTTGTTCACTACAGACGTAATTTTGATCCAAAAAGGTCCAAATTTAGAGAAAAATATGATCTTCTTATTGAAATGATTTCTTTCTAAAATATTTCTAAGGTTGCATAAGGTAGCTATTGTGCTTGCAACATCTGTATAAACTTTTATCAGATCTCTTGGTAACCGCAGAACTCAGCTTACTTGAACACGCCTGTGGGCGCAATAATACAGTTAAAAAATACGTGTCGCCGTATGATATGTCTTTTTGATTTCTACCTGGCAGGGCGACAGTCTAAAAAACAATTTTCACAAGACAACAACGGCGTTCCATACTAATGTCCTAATTACACGCCTCGTTTTGGAGTGTCTGGTTTTTTAACGAACAATGTCTTCAGACGTACTGATCGCCTTTGCGAAATCAGAGCGTCTGAATGATTGAGACTAGGGCCACCACGAATAGTAAGCTCAGCGATGAGCTAAATATAGAATGATCGATAAATATAGAATGTATTTTTGTATAGGGATTTCTTCAGCGGATTGTTTTCAGGTCCGGTGAAATGGTAAAACTAACCGAAAACTTCCTCCTGGAGGGTTTGAAATGTAGAGTTTAGTGAAAAGTACACGTAAGTGTTACATAGATTGACCAAGAGATCTGATTGTACACCTGCTCGGCCCTGCACATCTCCCTTTAAGATCTCGTTATTGCGAGTGGAACGGTAAAACATGACAACTGATCATTAAATGGCGGAAATATAGGACGACGTAATGTTAACCAATAACTGGCAGTGGATTCAATCTTATTAGCGTATTCGCTGTTTGTGTAAAGCGAATACCCAACTCACTGCTGGCAGTGGATTCGATTTCATTAGGGTATTCGGTGTCAGTGTAGAGCGAATACCAAACTCACTTCTGGCAGTGATTTCGATCTCATTAGGGTAATCGCTGTGAGTGTAGAACGAATACCTAACTCACAGCTGGCAGTGGATTCCATCTCATTAGGGTATTCGCTGTCATTGTAGAACGAATACCCAACTCACTGCTGGCAGTGGATTTGATCTCATTAGGGTATTCGTTGTCAGTGGAGTTCGAATACCCAACTCACTGCTGGCAGTGGATTCGATCTCATTAGGGTATTCGCTGTCAGTGTAGAGCGAATACCCAACTCACTTCTGGCAGTGGATTCGATCTCATTAGGGTATTTGCTGTCAGTGTAGAGTGAATACCCAACTCACTGCTGGCAGTGGATTCGATCTCATTTGGGTATTCGCTGTCAGTATAGAACGAATACCCAACTCACAGCTCTCAGTGGATTCGTCCCATATGGGTATTCGCTGTCAGTATAGAACGAATACCCAACTCACAGCTGGCAGTGGATTCGATCTCATTAGGGTATTCGCTGTCAGTATAGAAGGAATACCCAACTCACAGCTGGCAGCGAATTCGATCTCATTAGGGTATTCGCTGTTTGTGTAAAGCGAATACCCAACTCACTGCTGGCAGTGGATTCAATTTCAGGTGGATATTGAATATCCAATTCCCTACTCATTACTCACTGCCAACTTCACACACCTTTCTTAAATCCGAAAAATATATTGAAACCATCTTTAAATAATCTATATTTAACTGATACATACAGATCACGATAGAAATACATTTAATATTGAGTAAAGATGTTCATTAATGGGTCTGGGTCGAACCTGCTTGTAAGTTTGGTCTAATGTATTAATATTTAATTGATGAGACACAGCAATATGATTATTGTAAGAATAAAACTTATATGTGACATCATACAACAATATCGTTCATAACAAGGACTACAACAATCGCCCGTGAAACATATATATGTCGATTTGATTTCTAATTACAAAAGATAAAAACTCCACTCACTTTTGAACTGTCTATAATGTTTTGTGACAATCAGCTCGCTATATCCGGTAGATGATACAATCGGTTTATATACAGTGATTGTGTGGTTGACAAAAACTTAACCCTTTCCTGTATAGATACACCTTTATTGCTAGGGCGAACAGTTTAGATCCAGATCAGCCGGAACATCCGTGCCATCTGATCAGGATCTAAACTGTTCGCTTTTTGATTCATTAGGTTATTTCTGACAAAATGCGACAAGCGCAGATCCTATCAGGATGTGCCGGCTGATCTGGATCTACACTGGTCGCACATGCGTAAAAATGCGTATACATCAAGGAAAGGGTTACATGAAAAACCAGCTTATTATAATAAGAAATTCGAGAAAAATATCTCAATTTTTGTCTGCTTCCGCTTTCTAGAGCAAAATATTTGTGCTGCATCTTTTCAATTTTCACTGCCAGCCAAATAAACGTTAGAATTTTTTTGTCCCGAGACTGAATTCAAAAAACTTGAAATAGTATTATATATATGTAGCACAGACACATACAAAAAGGAAATACCTTCTGCATCAAAACTCTGGAATCGCTGTTTGAAATGTATTTTTCTTGTAATTCATTTTGAAATTATAGCCGGTTTTCGTCATTTGTGACATTTGTCTCCACTCCCTACCTAACAAAGTATGCTTTGGCGGACAGTGTTCTGAGTAGAATTCAATTAGTACATGACCGCGGCAGATGAAATCTATTACCGAGATTGCAGTGTTAATTTTAGAAAATTTAAATCTGTACCAAGTGTAAACGAAAAAAATCAAAGCTAGTTCTTGTTGATATTTTGCTTATTCACCCCTGAAATGTACATTGCATGCTGTAAAAATCGAATTCAAGCCGTTTTTAAGATAAACATTAATTATAATAAAAATAAGTTTAGGCCGCTAGGCCGCCAGGCTTTGAAAACTGAAAAAAATCAAAGCTAGTTCTTGTTGATATTTTGCTTATTCATCCCTGAAATGTACATTGCATGCTGTAAAAAATCGAATTCAAGCCGTTTTAAAGATAAACATAAATTATGATAAATATTAAGTTTAGGCCGCCAGGCCGCTAGGCCGCTAGGCTGCCAGGCCGCCAAGCTTCGAAAACTTAAAAAAAAATCAAAGCTAGTTCTTGTTGATATTTTGCTTATTCACCCTGAAATGTACATTACATGCTGAAAACCCGATTTCAAGACGTTTTTAAGATAAACATAAATTATGATAAATATTTAGTTTAGGCCGCTAGGCCACCCGGCTTCGAAAAATTAAAAAAATCAAAGCTAGTTCTTGTTGATATTTTGCTTAATCATCCCTGAAATGAACATTTACAAAGAGTACATGAGAGTAAATGTACAAAGAGACTCCGAGTCGTCTTTGCAGATAAGCTAGAACTTTGTTAAATAATTTATATTAAAAAATAAAAGATAAATCATGTTGATAACTTGCTTATACAGCCATGCATTATCTGCTGTAAAATAGATTTCAATCCGTTTTTAAAATAAGGCTAAATTGTGATAAAGGCAGCCATCTTCACGCCGCTAGGCCGCTTACTTCACGCCGCCAGGCCGCTAACTTCACGCAGCCAGGCCGCTAGGCCGCTAACTTCACGCCGCCAGGCCGCTAGGCCGCTAACTTCACACATCTGAAAGCCGTTTAGTGTTGATCAACCAAATGGTTTATTTAGCTTAATGGTTAAACTGAGCGCGGTTTAGTGATATATTGGGCGAGTTCGATCATTTACTAAGGTCACTGAAGTTGAAAACAGAACGCAAGATAGTTGAACTATGGACTGGTTTCTCTGGTACCTTTTCAGCAATGAAGGGGTGGAAACACTACTGTAATGTTCCGAATAGTAACTAAAGTCCAACCGCTGCGACTTGGCTAGTTGAACTTGAGTTAGCATTCCGAAAACCTCTCTCTTATTTTTACACTTTCTTTAATAACGAGTAATCAGCGGTTTAATGTCAGGTCTGGGAGGTGAACTCAGGAGCTAGGGTGCCTAGCGGTGTCTCAAAGGCGTAGTCAATGGGGTGGCAGGGGCGGCGGCCGCCGCCCAAATATTTCGACTAGCTGCCGTTATATTTTAGTCTTGTCGCTCCAAACATTTTTGTGTCGCCTCAAGTTAAGGCTTCGCTGATGACAGGCATCAATTTGCTGCGCGGGACAAGGGATTAACGACTGCAAATGACCGCAGGGTGTTAATAGCACTTTTTGTTATTGTGTTTTGATTGCACAAGGACGCTGTCTTGGAAATAAGAATTCGATTTTGTTTATTGTATTTATGTAATGTCAATTAAAATGATGATTGGTAACATGTTATCTTTAAGAGCGGATCATTAGCGCAGTGGTTCGCGCGTTTGGTTTGATTCCAGGGATCGCTGGTTTGATCCCCTGCTACTCCATCTAAAATAACTATAAGTCGTTGGGATGGAACTTAAAACCGTGGTCCAGTGTAATGGTGCTTTACAACGGGCACATAAAATAACCAGAGACGATCCTCTGTATCTTGCACTATCCTCCAAAACCTAAAATAACTAACACTAGGCTTCGCTCATATGGGCTTCCGGTAGCGACGATACATAAATGGAAATACACACAACGTTATCTTTATATTGTGTTCAATCTTTACGTCAAGTAATTTATTTATCATAAAAATTTGAAACATTTTTAATCCATAATTACATGTGATCAGATATGGACGTTTCTAATCAACCCAGGGTTTTTTAATCTAAGACCCTGATCAACCAAAGAATGTTGCATTTCTAAAAGCGAGGATCACTGTGAGAGCTGTGCTTAAACTTTAAATATCATATACCCTATGAATTTAAAGCATTCTGATTGGTCGAGAGCTCCGTACTCGCGAGTCCGAAAAAAGTGATAACTACCCCGGGAATTAATAACTACCTTTGCTATCATCATCATCATCATCATCATCATCATCATCATCATCATCATCATCATCATCATCATCATCATCATCATCATCCGAATGCTTTAAATTCATAGGGTATATGATATAACAAGTAAATACTAATGTTGAGGTCGATATGTAGTTTTGCGGACCTGGGTAGTGTGATATCGACCTCGGACTACCCAGGTCCGCAAAACTACATATCGACCTCAACATAAGTATTTATTTGTATAATAATGAACTATCAAAAATATTCTGAAATCAGACACTGACGCAGACGACCAGTTTTGATTCTTTATTTGCAGCAAGTCTTGGTCACCTCTTCCTGCGCCACAATGACATTATATGTGTATGTTGGCTTCGTTTCTTTACAGATCATGTCAGCTACGATCTGTTCATACCGGGAAATAATTATGTTGTTATTTTTTAATTATTCATTGATATTCGAAATGCAAGAACAAACAATTTATTTTTAATTTGATTGTCAAACCAAATAATAGTTCGTGCACCTCTAGTTTTAATCTTTCACTTTTTAAATCTCTAAAAAAAAATCGCCGCCCCAATATCCAAAACTTGCCTACGCCCCTGGTCTGTTATTTCAGTCGGAAGCCAGGCTTGCCTGGCGGTGTCGGTGATTTTGTGATTTCACCCGGGAGCTAGGAACGTTTTGCCGGGGTAATCGATCCAGGAGCTATTTAGATGGATGAAAACCAGGATGAAGACGATGAAGAAGATTGCGGCATGAAGACCGCCCCAACAGTACCATGCTGAAGGCGAATGTAACGTTGTATACTGACCCCATAGAATAATGACCTCCCCTGTAATTATTTTATATAGAATAATGACTCCTGAAAATACTGACACCTCATTAAATAATGACCCCTCACCCGATTTGATCCATAAAATGTTATAACTTCCCGGTCATAGTATTATGACCAGGGAGTCACTATTCTATGTAAAATAATGACTGGGGGATCATTATTCTATGGGGATCAGTTTACAACGCTACAAACTGACCCTCATAAAATAACTTTGTTAAAGTTTCCGACTGGAATCAATTGTCCCTTGCAGCTCTGAGTTCGAGGCCTACCACAGTCAATATTTTCATGTAAGGAAGCTAACCAACTAGCTTGGGGAATGTGGGTGGTTATACCAAAGACTGATGCCCGTCTGAGCCTGAAAGTTGTCCGAAATGGCACCTGAGGTCTGTATCGTACAAAACGGAGGAGAGGTTAAAAATAAGTCCTGATGATCAAAAATGATGTTTTCATTTTTGGAATGTGCGAAATTTCGTAAAGGAAATCCCATAATTGTGGGTTCTTAGCCCCAACCATTAGGCCTCCTGATTTACGGCAGATTTTATCTTAGTGATGTAGATTCAGAAATTGCGGAAAATGCCGCAAAACTGGGAGTCAATGACAGCAGTATGTTGAATGGGATATCTTATTGTCAGTATATTTGTCACATTCTTATTTCATAATTATGTTCGGATAAACAAACAACTATCATTTTACTACTGTCCAAGAACAATACTAAAATAAAATTTTGATAAGTGGTGTTGCCATGACAACGAGAAGTTAGCCCGTTACACTTTTAGCCCGCCCACTTCACACTGCCAGGAAATGTATCATAACGTTTTCATGTTGATTAAATTAAGTATTAAAGTTTAGCCCGCTGGCCCGCTGGCCCGCTCAATTCACACTGCTAGCCCGCTACACTGTTAGCCCGCCCACTTCACACTGCTAGGAAATGTTTCATAACGTTTCCATGTTGATTCAATTAAGTATTGAAGTTTAGCCCGCTGGCCCGCCAGCCCGCTCAGTTTACACTGCTAGCCCGCTAAACTGTTAGCCCGCCCACTTCACACTGCTAGGAAATGATTCATAACGTTGACATGTTGATTCAATTAAGCATTAAAGTTCAATGAAGTATTAAAGTTTAGCCCGCTGGCCCGCCAGCCCGCCCAGTTCACACCGCTAGCCCGCTACACTGTTAGCCCGCCCACTTCACACTGCTAGGAAATGTTTCATAACGTTTTCATGTTGATTCAATGAAGTGTTTAAGTTTAGCCCGCTGGCCCGCCAGCCCGCCCAGTTCACTCTGCTAGCCCGCTACACTGTTAGCCCGGCAACTACACACTGCTGGGAAATGTTTCATAACATTTTCATGTTGATTCAATGAAGTGTTTAAGTTTAGCCCGCTGGCCCGCCAGCCCGCCCAGTTCACACCGCTAGCCCGCTACACTGTTAGCCCGCCCACTTCACACTGCTGGGAAATGTTTCATAACGTTTTCATGTTGATTCAATGAAGTGTTTAAGTTTAGCCCGCTGGCCCGCCAGCCCGCCCAGTTCACTCTGCTAGCCCGCTACACTGTTAGCCCGCCCACTTCACACTGCTGGGAAATGTTTCATAACGTTTTCATGTTGATTCAATGATGTGTTTAAGTTTAGCCCGCTGGCCCGCCAGCCCGCCCAGTTCACTCTGCTAGCCCGCTACACTGTTAGCCCGCCCACATCACACTGCTGGGAAATGTTTCATAACGTTTTCATGTTGATTCAATGAAGTGTTTAAGTTTAGCCCGCTGGCCCGCCAGCCCGCCCAGTTCACTCCGCTAGCCCGCTACACTGTTAGCCCGCCCACTTCACACTGCTGGGAAATGTTTCATAACGTTTTCATGTTGATTCAATGAAGTGTTTAAGTTTAGCCCGCTGGCCCGCCAGCCCGCCCAGTTCACTCTGCTAGCCCGCTACACTGTTAGCCCGCCCACTTCACACTGCTGGGAAATGTTTCATAACGTTTTCATGTTGATTCAATGAAGTGTTTAAGTTTAGCCCGCTGGCCCGCCAGCCCGCCCAGTTCACTCTGCTAGCCCGCTACACTGTTAGCCCGCTCACTTCACACTGCTGGGAAATGTTTCATAACGTTTTCATGTTGATTCAATGAAGTGTTTAAGTTTAGCCCGCTGGCCCGCCAGCCCGCCCAGTTCACTCCGCTAGCCCGCTACACTGTTAGCCCGCCCACTTCACACTGCTGGGAAATGTTTCATAACGTTTTCATGTTGATTCAATGAAGTGTTTAAGTTTAGCCCGCTGGCCCGCCAGCCCGCCCAGTTCACACTGCTAGCCCGCTACACTGTTAGCCCGCTCACTTCACACTGCTGGGAAATGTTTCATAACGTTTTCATGTTGATTCAATGAAGTGTTTAAGTTTAGCCCACTGGCCCGCCAGCCCGCCCAGTTCACTCCGCTAGCCCGCTACACTGTTAGCCCGCCCACTTCACACTGCTGGGAAATGTTTCATAACGTTTTCATGTTGATTTAATGAAGTGTTTAAGTTTAGCCCGCTGGCCCGCCAGCCCGCCCAGTTCACTCTGCTAGCCCGCTACACTGTTAGCCCGCCCACTTCACACTGCTGGGAAATGTTTCATAACGTTTTCATGTTGATTCAATGAAGTGTTTAAGTTTAGCCCGCTGGCCCGCCAGCCCGCCCAGTTCACTCTGCTAGCCCGCTACACTGTTAGCCCGCTCACTTCACACTGCTGGGAAATGTTTCATAACGTTTTCATGTTGATTTAATGAAGTGTTTAAGTTTAGCCCGCTGGCCCGCCAGCCCGCCCAGTTCACTCTGCTAGCCCGCTACACTGTTAGCCCGCCCACTTCACACTGCTGGGAAATGTTTCATAACGTTTTCATGTTGATTCAATGAAGTGTTTAAGTTTAGCCCGCTGGCCCGCCAGCCCGCCCAGTTCACTCTGCTAGCCCGCTACACTGTTAGCCCGCCCACTTCACACTGCTGGGAAATGTTTCATAACGTTTTCATGTTGATTCAATGAAGTGTTTAAGTTTAGCCCGCTGGCCCGCCAGCCCGCCCAGTTCACTCCGCTAGCCCGCTACACTGTTAGCCCGCCCACTTCACACTGCTGGGAAATGTTTCATAACGTTTTCATGTTGATTCAATGAAGTGTTTAAGTTTAGCCCGCTGGCCCGCCAGCCCGCCCATTTCACTCTGCTAGCCCGCTACACTGTTAGCCCGCCCACTTCACACTGCTGGGAAATGTTTCATAACGTTTTCATGTTGATTCAATGAAGTGTTTAAGTTTAGCCCGCTGGCCCGCCAGCCCGCCCAGTTCACTCTGCTAGCCCGCTACACTGTTAGCCCGCCCACTTCACACTGCTGGGAAATGTTTCATAACGTTTTCATGTTGATTCAATGAAGTGTTTAAGTTTAGCCCGCTGGCCCGCCAGCCCGCCCAGTTCACTCTGCTAGCCCGCTACACTGTTAGCCCGCCCACTTCACACTGCTGGGAAATGTTTCATAACGTTTTCATGTTGATTCAATGAAGTGTTTAAGTTTAGCCCGCTGGCCCGCCAGCCCGCCCAGTTCACTCTGCTAGCCCGCTACACTGTTAGCCCGCCCACTTCACACTGCTGGGAAATGTTTCATAACGTTTTCATGTTGATTCAATGAAGTGTTTAAGTTTAGCCCGCTGGCCCGCCAGCCCGCCCAGTTCACTCTGCTAGCCCGCTACACTGTTAGCCCGCCCACTTCACACTGCTGGGAAATGTTTCATAACGTTTTCATGTTGATTCAATAAAGTGTTTAAGTTTAGCCCGCTGGCCCGCCAGCCCGCCCAGTTCACTCTGCTAGCCCGCTACACTGTTAGCCCGCCCACTTCACACTGCTGGGAAATGTTTCATAACGTTTTCATGTTGATTCAATGAAGTGTTTAAGTTTAGCCCGCTGGCCCGCCAGCCCGCCCAGTTCACTCTGCTAGCCCGCTACACTGTTAGCCCGCCCACTTCACACTGCTGGGAAATGTTTCATAACGTTTTCATGTTGATTCAATGAAGTGTTTAAGTTTAGCCCGCTGGCCCGCCAGCCCGCCCAGTTCACTCTGCTAGCCCGCTACACTGTTAGCCCGCCCACTTCACACTGCTGGGAAATGTTTCATAA
Source organism: Corbicula japonica (assembly GCA_038501625.1). NCBI lineage: Eukaryota > Metazoa > Mollusca > Bivalvia > Venerida > Cyrenidae > Corbicula > Corbicula japonica. The sequence continues at coordinate 813,583 of JAZAYU010000208.1, forward strand.
CGTTTTCATGTTGATTCAATGAAGTGTTTAAGTTTAGCCCGCTGGCCCGCCAGCCCGCCCAGTTCACTCTGCTAGCCCGCTACACTGTTAGCCCGCCCACTTCACACTGCTGGGAAATGTTTCATAACGTTTTCATGTTGATTCAATGAAGTGTTTAAGTTTAGCCCGCTGGCCCGCCAGCCCGCCCAGTTCACTCTGCTAGCCCGCTACACTGTTAGCCCGCCCACTTCACACTGCTGGGAAATGTTTCATAACGTTTTCATGTTGATTCAATGAAGTGTTTAAGTTTAGCCCGCTGGCCCGCCAGCCCGCCCAGTTCACTCTGCTAGCCCGCTACACTGTTAGCCCGCTCACTTCACACTGCTGGGAAATGTTTCATAACGTTTTCATGTTGATTCAATGAAGTGTTTAAGTTTAGCCCGCTGGCCCGCCAGCCCGCCCAGTTCACTCTGCTAGCCCGCTACACTGTTAGCCCGCCCACTTCACACTGCTGGGAAATGTTTCATAACGTTTTCATGTTGATTCGATGAAGTGTTTAAGTTTAGCCCGCTGGCCCGCCAGCCCGCCCAGTTCACTCTGCTAGCCCGCTACACTGTTAGCCCGCCCACTTCACACTGCTGGGAAATGTTTCATAACGTTTCCATGTTGATTCAATGAAGTGTTTAAGTTTAGCCCGCTGGCCCGCCAGCCCGCCCAGTTCACTCTGCTAGCCCGCTACACTGTTAGCCCGCCCACTTCACACTGCTGGGAAATGTTTCATAACGTTTTCATGTTGATTCAATGAAGTGTTTAAGTTTAGCCCGCTGGCCCGCCAGCCCGCCCAGTTCACTCTGCTAGCCCGCTACACTGTTAGCCCGCTCACTTCACACTGCTGGGAAATGTTTCATAACGTTTTCATGTTGATTCAATGAAGTGTTTAAGTTTAGCCCGCTGGCCCGCCAGCCCGCCCAGTTCACTCCGCTAGCCCGCTACACTGTTAGCCCGCCCACTTCACACTGCTGGGAAATGTTTCATAACGTTTTCATGTTGATTCAATGAAGTGTTTAAGTTTAGCCCGCTGGCCCGCCAGCCCGCCCAGTTCACTCTGCTAGCCCGCTACACTGTTAGCCCGCTCACTTCACACTGCTGGGAAATGTTTCATAACGTTTTCATGTTGATTCAATGAAGTGTTTAAGTTTAGCCCGCTGGCCCGCCAGCCCGCCCAGTTCACTCCGCTAGCCCGCTACACTGTTAGCCCGCCCACTTCACACTGCTGGGAAATGTTTAATAACGTTTTCATGTTGATTCAATGAAGTGTTAAAGTTTAGCCCGCTGGCCCGCCAACCCGTCCAGTTCACACCGCTAGCCCGCTATACTGTTAGCCCGCCCATTTCACACTGTTAGCCCGCTAGCCTGCTAGCCCGCTCAGTTCACACTGTTAGCCCGCTACACTGTTAGCCCGCTCAGTTCACACTGTTAGCCCGCTAGACTGCTAGCCCGCCCAGTTCACACTGCCAGCCCGCCACACCGCTAGCCCGTTACCCCGCGTACTTCACGGACATATTAAAATCACCTGATCTCTTCCCGATTCAACACATGTGCGACTATCTTGGAAGAAAGGTGCTGACAGGAATGACGTCCACAACGTAAATGATCTGAAACGGTTATTGCACAAGGAATTGGCCCAAACTCCTATACACATCATTCGAACGCTCGTAAACAACATATGAAAGGCGTTTTCTGGCTAATATTCAAGCTAGAGGTGGTCATACAAAATATCGAGAGTTATGTAAATTTTGATTTTGACCCCTGTCTTGAATCTTAATCAAATTGAATGGCTTTTTATGACTGTGTTCAGTTAATATTGTTGAAATTCAATGGGTATTGAATGATTTTCGTGGTGAAAGATGCTTTGTCTTTAATTTTAATGTTTAACAATTTTATCGTATCAAGTATTCCTACTGACTAAACTTTTTCTTCTCAGCATATTATGTTGTAAAAATGTGTAATAAAATATTCAATTAATTATGAGAAAATAAAATAACTACCTCAAAGTTCTTTCCAAATATAGTAACAACTCAAAAGTAAAAAAAGATGTCCGAAGAAACCTTTTCCCGTGGCGTGCCTCATATAACCTCAAACAAACATTTCCGAAAACATATGTTATTTGTTTCTTTTTAGAACGCATTTTCAAGTTAGCTGATGCGGGAAAGTTCGACTGGACGACAATGAAAATAATTCCATAAACAGCAACAATCGCTGCATGTGTCTTATAACATTAAAGTTACACCATTTACTTAGTAGTGTTATTTTCTGCGTCTAAACACGTGAATAATCTGGAAATATATGTGCCCTAGATCATAAAACTGAATTTGGAGACCAGTCCCAAATTTCAAGCATCTGATTGGATGAAATTTAGACCACTCTTTATTTTAGCCAATCAGATGCTTGAGATTTGAGACTGGTCTCCAAACTCAGTTTTATTATCTTGGGTCCTGGTTGCAAGCTTAATGTTACAGAAATTGACAAACATTTTTAAGATGTTAGCTTTATTATCAGTGTCTGTTGGAAATACACAGATTTTATCAACATCTTTTTCATGGTAACAGTACAGTAATTTCGTGTGGCTCGGGAACTAGTCGATTTTGTCTAGGGTTTGTGCGGACCAGTAGATAAAGTATCTCGGTGATTGGTTGATAATGCAAAAGCAGAATTAAAAATATTAAATAGATATGTGAAAATGCACATAAATCTATGAGGGTAATAACAGTTGCCTCCCTTCGACACATTCCACCGTTTGCTATTTTCAATGGAGGTCACTCTTCGCAATCTATAAATAAAAGTTGTTCCCATTTGCAATTTTCAAGGGAGGCAATCGATAAACAAAAGTTATTTTCCTTTGAAAAATTCGCCATTTGCAATATTAAATGGAGATAAATCTTTGATGATAACAACAGTTGTGTCCCTTCGAAACATTGCTAGATTTGATATTTTCAAAGGAGGCAATTTTTGCAGAATTCAAGGGAGGTAAATCTTTGAAGACAACAACAGTTGTCTCCCTTTCAAACATTCCACGATTTGCTATTTTTCAAGGGAGGTCAATAACTGCAATCTATAAAAAAAAATATTTGTGTCCCTTTGCAATGTTCAAGGTCTATAAACAATAGTTGTGTCCATTTGCATTTTTCAAGGGAGGAAATATATAATCAATTCATGAAGTTATGTCACTTTTAAAATTGAGCCATAAGGAATATTCAATGGCGGAAAATCTATGAGTATAACAACAGCTGTCTCGCTTGGAAACATTCCACCATTTGCTATTTTCAAGTTATGTCAATCTTCGTTTTGCTAATTACTAAAATATTCTATTTTATATTTATAATTTATTATAACAGTTTATTAGATACTATTATTAAATTTAGTACCATTTAGCATTTATTTTATAATTATTTTTATTTTTTTATTATTATTAATAATCTTTATATATTTACTTTATATCGTTTAGTATTATTTATTATTCTTTTATTTTTTATCCTTTTATTTGTATTATTAGTTTTGTTTATTTCTTTATTAATCTATTTATTATTATTATTTATATATTATAGTATATATGGGACATATATATCACTGTACATTGCACATCTGGGATTTGAACGCAGAACGCTCTAACCACTAGGCTATCACGGTTCCCTGTAGTGGAGGTGTGAAATGTTTAAATATATTGAGCCACCCTTATCTAAAAGACACCGAGAGGTTATCTATAAACAATACTTATGTTCCTTTGAATATCCTGCCATTTGCAATATTCAAGGAAGGTAAATGTAGGAGGATTACAACAGTTGTCTTCCTCGGAAGCATTCCACCATTTGCTATTTTCAAGGTAGGTCACTCTTTCCAATCTATAAACAATTGTTAAGTCTCTTTGAAAGTTTCAACATTTGCTATTTTCAAGGGTTGTCTCTTTTTTCATATTCAAGGAAGGTAAATCTATGAGGGTTACAACAGTTGTCTCCCTTCTACACATTCCACCATTTGCTATTTTCAAGGGAGGTCACTCTTCGCAATCTATAAAACATAGTTTTATCCCTTTCGAAGGGAGGTTATCCATAAACAAAATTTATGTTCCATTGAAAAATTCACCATTTGCAATATTGGATGGAGATAAATTTGTGATGATAACAACATTTGTCTCCCTTCGAAACATTGCTAGATTTGATATTTTCAAAGGAGGCAATATTCACAAAATTCAAGGGAGGTAAATCTTCGAGACAACAACAGTTAAAACACTTTGAAACATTCCACCCTTTGCTATTTTCAAGGGAGGTCAATAACTGCAATCTATAAACAATAGTTGTGTCCATTTGCATTTTTCAAGGGAGGAAATATATAATCAATAAATATGTCACTTTTATAATTGAGCCATCAGGAATATTCAAGGGCGGAAAATCTATGAGGATAACAACATTCTTGCTTGGAAACATTCCACTTTGAGCTATCACGGTTCTCTGTAGTGGAGGTGTGAAATGTTTTATATATACTAAGCCAGGCCGTATCTGAATGTTACCGAGAGGTTATCTATAAACAATAGTTTTGTCCCTTTGAAAATGCTGCCAAATAATATGGTAAATATGCGAGAGTAACTACAAGTGTCTCCCTTAGAAAAGTTCCACCATTTGCTATTTTCAAGGGCGGTTACTCTGCAATCTATAATCAATACTTATGTTCCTTTCAATATTTCGCCATTTGCAATATTCAAGGGAGGTAAATGTATGAGGATTACAACAGTTGTCTCCCTCGGAAACATTTATGCATTGTTCTAAACTTTCATTAATTTTGACGTATACTCATATCATTGTAATTTATCATATCTTTATTTTTCTTGTTTATTATCATTTAACTTTTCTTTTTATGATAAATTATTACTTCACTTTAGCGACAGAAACTATCCTCACAACACTGAACACCTTTCCCACTGAGCTGGCCTGGAAACCTCCCCACACCAAGTCCCCTTTACATAAAACACGCCGCAACACCGAAGAAAAAGGTTACGCGGGTAACCCTGATAAAAGTGACCATCTCATATTCCCTGTCAAAATTCCGTTCGAAATGTTCCGTTCCGTTCATTGTTTTTCCGATTTAGACAATATATAAAATGAAATGCAAATTAGGTCACTCTTTTTGATAACTCAAGATTAGGTCAAGAAAATGCTAAGTTTAAATATAAAATTAGTTTGGTTTAACATCGGAACTAAAATTAAGTTAAAATTTTGTACATCAACTATCGCTTTTACCATGCTTATAATAGGTATTGTATGATTTATTTATTCTTTATTAAACACAGAAAAGCATATCCTTAAAATATGGGCTAATCTTGTGCTCTATATGACTTATCAGTATTTAAACAGTTGTCGTAGTTTTCAGCCATCGGTTTTTTTCTCATTCTAAGCCCACAACCGGGTGCATGACACCAAGGTCACGCGGATATTGATAGCCTCAACAAACATTTCGCTGTAACTTCAATATTATCTCAACGTACAATTAAAATTCAATTTGTGTATACGTACACGACATGTAATAATAGAAGCAATAAATATTAAAGGTTAAAATTTTATTTACCATTCTTTTCATAATCAAAGTCATGTTCATGCAACATCAGACTTCCATTAATGCCTCTTGCCTTTTATCCAGCCAGCCACCTTTCAATAAATACTGTAAATATTCTGTTTTTTGTAGAAAATACACTGACCCTGCGAATCGTTTTGATGGCAGCTGTGTTTTGCCAGCTGACTGAGACGATGGAAGATGGTAACAGCAATATACTACATTTGTCAAGTGATGTACACATATTAGCTGAAACAAAGCAAAAACGAGCTAAATGGCGTAAATTTACGTCCATTATAAATACAACTTGTACGGTATTTAAACTACATATACTACCGTATATCTAGTATTTCGTGCGCAACAGGCTTAAAGGGTTAACAACACTTTTAAATATGTGTCGTTTTAAAATAGTGTGATATCATTTTGAGATATTTACAATATATAGTATGAAAATAATGAGTTGCGCTCAACCCGGGACTAGGCGGCGTGGAAAGTAATAGGCAATGTAAAAAGTTTTCACGTACTTTAAGTCAGTGTTGTTATCAATTAAGCCTTTAAACATAGCTGTTATTCCATCTATTTATATTGTTATCGTCACCAGCAAACAGTTCTGAAAAAATAATTTCCAAGTCAGTTGCTCCATAAATATTCAGTTTTAGTTGCAGATATCGTTACAGCGGAATATAAAGCACGTAATTTCGTATTGTAAACTTTAAGTTATTTCTTCATAACATTAGGTTGATTTTTTCGATATATGAAATCAAATATGCATAAACAGCCACATTCAGAAAACACAGCTCCCCGTTTTGCAAATTTTAGAATTAAAAGGAAACTATAATATTATATAGTGTTGACCAATGTTGTTGTTTTTTTTTGTTTTTGAGTTGCACGTGCGCCGCCATATGTGTTTTCTGTAGTTTAAAGCGGCATTACTTCAATTTAACACGCTCTTGTATGAAATAAAACATGTATTTGGAACTATAGGCACAAATTTGCAGCATTAGTTCGGGCTAATAAAATTTTAATTTACTCAAATAAATTTGGTCCGCGCGACTCAAAAGCTAAAGAAAGTGGTCGCTTCGTCAAAAATAGATGCTAAATATAGCTCCATTATATTTAGCTTCTTAAAAGTTCGTTAACTATAATTTAACATTATCATTGAAAATCCCGTCTATAAGAAAGAATTCGATCGGACCTTTTGTGTTCTGTTTGAGAGTTGATATATTGGAGTCTATATGGACAAATATGATTTTTCAATAGTATATTCTTACTTAAGTTTAGGGCTGGGGCTTTAAGACAATATGTCATATTTATCTTGAAGATTGAACTTGAACCAGAAATGTTTGATTTTTTATCAGATAAAACCATGTAAGAAATGACTTATATCTTATCAGATCAAACCATGTAAGAAATGACTTATATCTTATCAGTGAAAATGGAAGTTATTGTTTAACCATTTTAGACGAAAATCAAGTAGTTGGATTAAATCCAAGATTTCTGTTAGAAGGCGGCAGACAGTTTACAGGTGAGTTAAGCCTTTCCTCCATATATACGCATTTTTACGCATTTGCGACCAGTGTAGATCCAGATCAGCCGGCATATTCGTGCCGTCTGATCAGGATCTGCACCGGTCGCATTTTGGTCAGAAATAACCTAATGAATCAAAAAGCGAACAGTTTAGATCCTGATCAGACGGCACGGATGTGCCGGCTGATCTGGATCTAAACTGTTCGCCCAAGCAATAAAGGTGTATCTATACAGGAAAGAGTGAAGGTTCGCTTATGTTTGAAAGTAACATGGTTTCTGACGTGCTATTTGAGAATATGTTCCCGGTCTGTTAAGCTTACGCAATTGCCTTTTTTCATATTTCCCACACAGTCTATTTCAAGTTCTCAAGAACAAACATGAAGTTAACTCTATCTGTCCCAGCAAGCTGACTGTTGCATACAATAGCATGTAAATTCATGAATTTAAATGGGTGCTCGATGGCCGTTTTGAGACAATACTACCAGGACCAGAAACTGAGCTAGCGACCCGGAATGACAAACAGCATAAGACAATGGTTAAAAGTAGCCAGATTACAGATATTTCTACTTGTAGGAAAGCAAATAAAAACAGATATTTCTACTTGTAGGAAAGCAAATAAAAACAGATATTTCTACTTGTAGGAAAGCAAATAAAAAACTGTTAAAAGCCAATACACATGGAAAAAAGCTGTGAATTGTAAACCCTTAAGATGATGAACGCGGGACATCACCATGATAAAATAAATAATTTACAGTTTAATAAAATCAAAAGCGTCTCTTTTATATTTCCATGTTGGAAGTAATGCATCTTTTTAAGTACATCTTTTAAAATAGTAATATTGAGATCTAAAACCTTATGTTTATTTGCTTTTCTAAATAAATCTGGAGAAATGGGCATTACAAAAGATAGAAAATGTGTTGTTAGGTTTGAAGTGTTCCAACGTGACAAAAAATACGAACAAAATGACAACATATGTTCTGTCTCAAAGTGAAACATGTAAATATCTACGACGAACAGTTTTAATTGCATACATTATAAGCACTTTGCATGAACCTATATATTTTTCTCTACAGCTTAAGCGTTTTCTACTTTATAATATAACCATCGCGATTTTAATTTGGCTAGTGTTTAAAGTGAAACTTTTAAATTTCTACGACAAACAGTTTTATTTACATCCATTATAAGAACTCAACTAGCTGCAACCCGCCCATCAATAAATCAGATAAAATATGACTTTGTGACAAGATTTTGTAGGTTGGGCATCTTGGGAACAGTTTGCAGCTTGTTCTACAACTTGTGCGAAAGGTTATGAAAAACAGACAAGAGACTGTTGCGACACGGGTAGCAACATGTTATGTTATACCCTTCCTTGGGACACTCTACGAAGTTATATTGGAACATGTACAGGTAAAGTTAAAGGTTCCGCCATTTGCAATATTCAAGGAAGGTAAATCTATGAGGATAACAACAATTGTCTCCCTTGAAAACAAACGGGTTTACTGCTCTGATGTGGCGTTTTTAAATTGTTACCAATTTTGCATAGATATTATCAAAAATACTACATCCAACCTATCGTTTCCTAAGTGTCAACAGCAAGTATAGAAATGTTTACAAAAGTCGGGCTCATTCTGTCTATTAACAATTAAAACATTGGCTGTTAATGAAAAAAAGTGAAGTATGCATATCAGGAATGGCCACATCCAGCAGACACAGCCTCCCCACACAGCCAAACAGCGGAGAGGAGAAGAGAGCATGGTTATACAATAATCAGTTTTTAAAATAGACGCCACAAACAATTAACGAAAGCCCTAGAACCCGAGTTCTTGTTTTACAATGAGTTGTGTGAATAGTTTGCTGTTTCCGAAAAAATATTACAACGTTATAACATTTGTTTATTTCAGTAGACGGCGTTTGGTCAGCATGGTCACATTACTCCGCCTGTACCGTTAGCTGTGGCGGAGGAACTCAGTACCGCAACAGAACCTGTAACTACCCAGTTGGAATTCCCCACGGAACAACCTGTCCTGGATATATTAGCGAAATGCAGGATTGTAACACTGATTTATGTCCTGGTTTGTACGAGAATTTAGTTTACGCCATTGATGTCATAAGTACAATATTTCAAGAATTTATTCAAAAGATCGTAATATATATTTCTTTGTCATTTGTTGTAAGTTCTGTAGAAATGTAAGTTTACTCAATACTTTTTGGCTGCGCGGAGAGGCTTGGATTTCTGTGTGCATATTTGACTTTTTTTATAGAAAACGTTATATAACACAACCTTCAATTTAGCGTTTTACTGCTGTCAACATGAAGTTTATTCTATACAGTTTTATTCTAAATACATGCTGAATTTGACTAACAAATAATTGAAAACTCTGGCTGTTGATGATTCATTTCATTTTTAAAGTAAATTTATGATTGTCTTTGTGTTTCTTATAGAGATTTGTGTGATTGGTTTTCATTTGGATGAAAATTATTACAACGGTGTAACTTTCGTAAGCAATTTGTTTATTGCAGTAGACGGTGTGTGGTCAGCTTGGTCACAATACTCCGCCTGTACAGTTTCATGTGGCGGAGGAACTCACAACCGCACAAGAACCTGTGACTACCCAGCAGGAATTCCCCACGGAAGAAACTGTTATGGAAACAGGGGCGAAGTGCATGATTGTAATACGCAGTTATGTCCCGGTTTGTACCAGCGTTAAAGATGCCAAGCATTTGGTTACGCCAATGACGTCATAAAAGCAATATGTGTTTAACAGCTCGTAATATGACTTTGTAATTAGTTGTAAGAGAATTAAACATACTCTTTAAACTTAAATCATGTTTGTTTTTCAATTATTTCAGGAAATGTTTTTTAATTGTAATATATTTTTTTACAAATATTGCATTGTTCATTCTAATTTTGTTAATATTTTAGTAATGGCTAAATGCTATAGCTGAATATTTGCCATTTGCTTATTACTACAATATTAACATCTCATCTAGTAAACGGCAGTTGGTCTGAATGGCACTCATATGGCTCGATGTGCAGTGTAACCTGCGGGGATGGCGTGACCACGCGGTTCAGAACATGCACTAATCCTAAACCATCTAACGGAGGCTTGTACTGCCCTGGGGACTTCGAAGATACTATACCTTGTACAGAAACAACTTGTCCAGGAAAGTAACGATGTGGCCAAACATAGTAAAACTGAGATTAGAGACCAGTCTCAAAAGATTATAACCCTGAAAATGTTGATGAATCTCAAATCTCAAGCACCTGATTTGTTTAAACAGAGACTAGTCTTCATTACTGCCAATCAGATGCCAGAGAGTTGAGATTCATCGTCATTGACAGTTTTATAGCCTTTGGCTCTGATGTCCTTTAAACTTCTGCTTTTTAACAATTTGCTAATGGAAAAGTTGTTATTGTTTATATAAATCTAGTACTATGGTTCAACTGTTGTCAGTTCTAAGAAAGTAATTATGCAGTTTTTTTGTTCACGGGTGGACATCTTCTTTAAGATGTGTTAAATTCTTCAGCAAAAAATATTGTGTTTGATGATGAACCAGCTGCTGGATCACCGCCTGCGTTAATGACTTTTGAAGAAGTAGCGTCGTTAGGAAGCCAGTGAAAAAAATGAATCAATTAAATGTGTATTGTTGAATTGATATGGCAATGTGGCAATGTTTACTTAAAAATGTTCGTTCCTGGCATCAGCACCGTTAGTCGGTTAGTCCGTTGTTCTAGTGAGCTCGTATTTGAATCTGGCCGTATTGGTTAGATTCCCGAGGTTATTACTTTAAAGTTTATTTGAAAAGCGAGTTTATGTTCACGTAGTTAATCGAACTAACACGAATGGTTTAAAATTACTTAAGATAAAATCTTTTACTGCTTTTACCATATTTGTCTAAAAATACAACACCAAGATAATGCTCGAAGATATCCGTACAATAAAAATCCGTTTTTTTACGAAATTGGGGTAAACTAATTCATGAATCCCCGGAATATTTTAGGAAACGTTTTTTAACATATTTATTGTGATTTTAACATAAGGATGCGGACCAAACACATATTATTAAAATAAAAAAAAGTAATTTATAAAGGGAAGCATACACTTGACAATTTCAACACATGCTGTCGGGATGCCATCCTATTTTAAAATATCAAGCGTGCATAAACAAGTTGCTTTTACTTGCTCTAAACATAGGCCTATTCATCCTTGCCTGGCTATGATACCGAAGCCGCAACGTCGATTGGTAGGGCACCAATTGCGCAATTTCGACTGGCATGTTACCGAATGCGCAACGTCGATCAGCATGGCACCGAAAGGGCAATCCTGATTGGCATAACACCAAAGGCGCAAGGCCAATTGGCATGGCACTGAAGACGCAACGTCTATTGGTTGGCACTGAAGACAAAATGGTTAAGGGTCCCTGGCCACAGTTTAAGAACTCTAATCAGACCATAATTCACCCACCTATTGTTCATAAAAAACAGCGGTTGTAATGTTCTGTTATAAAAATATCACTGGATTACTTTCGAATACGTTGATATTTTGCAGTGGATGGTTTCTGGTCTGCTTGGTCACAGTATTCCACGTGTACCCAAACTTGTGGTGGAGGCACTACAACCCGTACGAGAAATTGTGTGTTTCCGGTAGGAATACCACACGGAAAAGCATGTGACGGAAGTCATAATGAAACGAACAGTTGTAATATTGCGCTGTGTCCAGGTTTGTATGTGAAGACTCATTTAAACGAATATTTCAGTAATAAAAGTTCTTTAAGGGGTTTCCCTTAAAAAAGTGTGATTTTCCCGAGAAGGCAGTGCAAGATTTAAAAGCAATACGAAATTTGCCTTTTTATAACATTTGTGTCGCTTCCGATTTATTTATCATAATATTCAAACAGTGGACTTTATTCTTTCAAATTTGGCATCGGCTATTTTGACTTATGACAGAAAAGTTTATAATAAAAAATATGTTTGATAAAAATACTTATTTAAAAGCGGCAGTTAGGGACAAATTTAAAGTGTTCGCCACGACAGGACAAAACATAGCTATCCCTTGGCAATGTATGAAAAAATAACCATTTTACAACAGGAACCTGAATTTCCATCTGAAAATATCGACATACCACATATATGATATTTTCCCCTCTAAGAATATATAAAGAACAATAGAAATGCAACGCAATCATACCCCAGAGTTTACCAGCTTTAACTTTTTCTAATATAAATATTCTTAGCAAAAATAAAAAGTACCCACTTTTTATGCTTATATTTTCATTAACATATTTTCATTTAATTAGGAACACTTTGAAAGGTGTTAAATTAATTAATCTAAGTTGTTTTTAAGTTTAATTGTTCGTGGATATAATCGTCCACACCTAGACCTGAGCAAATGTCCATCTGATGACAATTTAAATTAGATTGAAAAACACTATATATTCAATTTAAAGGGAGGTAATTGGAAATGCTTGGGATTTCTAGCGTTGTTTATCGAAGACGATATGTTTTATTAATGAATGTTTTGTGCTTTTATTGACATTAAGAACTAGAGAAATTGATTTAATTCTAATAAATATTAATATTGTTTAGAATCACTTACTTCTTCCTAAAACTCTAATAATAGCAAAGGGAAAGATAACTAGGTTGTGACTGCAGAGTTTCAAGAACATTTTATTTCTTTGTAAAGATTACAGAAATGCACATTTGTTCAAAGAAAAGATTTTCTGTTTTTATTCTTTTAATTTTACAAAATTACAGGAAGAAAGTGGGTACTTTTTATTTTTGCTGAGTATATTTTTTTGTCCAAAATAATCTAATGTTCGGATAATTATACAGTTTTAATTACACTTAAGTAGCTTTATTTATTAAAATTATAAGAAACATTATATTTTAGTTTCAAATTTGACACCTCATAATTGTCAAAACAAGATGGCTGCCATACTGGAGTAAATAATCAAAGCATCCAAAGTACTTTATTTAATAAAGGTACATCAAATATGGTGGCCATACTGTTTTCAAATTGGGAATTTTGATGTGTCAGAATGATTTTTTTGCAATATAAATATGTTAAGTTATAATAATGTTATCAAAATGCTTTAATGATAAGAAAATTAGAAAATTGTGGAAATTATGAATTATTTATTATTTATTACAAATTGAACAAAACATAATACCTTGTATGACTTGTATTTCTTATTATTAAGTGCAGGACTTGATGTGTTGTAACCTCACATTAGCGCCGCCAGGTTCTCCTAGTGTTGAAATAAATGTTGGTGAATTAGCTAAAATAACGCCAATCGACCGAATTTTTCGAAAGTGAACGTGAAGAAGATCCTTTAAAATCTTAGTAGGTAAAGTCAACGTAGCGAATGCACTGTTCTCGTTATAAATAATATAGTGAAATGATAGTTACAGGCAAACAGTGTTATTCTTGCAATGAGATTGGTAATCCGAAGGATTGTGTTTCGCTGGACGTCTGTCAGTCAAATGAGGTAAGTTTACTAACTGGTTAATGGTTAAAGTATTTTGGGTTGGTAATCCGAAGGTTTGTGTTTCGCGGGACGTCTGTCAGTCAAATGAGGTAAGTTTACTTACTGGTTAATGGTTTAAGTATTTTGGGTTGGTAATCCGAAGGATTGTGTTTCGCTGGACTTCTGTCTGTCAAATGAGGTAAGTTTACTAACTGGTTAATGGTTAAAGTATTTTGGGTTGGTAATCCGAAGGATCGTGTTTCGCTGGACGTCTGTCAGTCAAATGAGGTAAGTTTACTTACTGGTTAATGGTTAAAGTATTTTCTATGGTTTGGCGTCTTCTGTACATTCAGCTGCAGTAAAATAAGCAAGCAAATGACATTTTCTTGTAAAGTATTAAAAGGTTATAATTATAGTAACAAAGGTTAATTGAAAAATAAAAAAGTTAAAATTATTCTTGTTTACGGTGGTGTGGGGTGGGTTATAATCACCCCACCCTGAATAATTGTTTGTCGGTTTAAGTTTGGAATTTAAAGACATAAATCAAAATTTACAAAAAGATGATTGGTTGGGGGAGAATGGAGGGATCCACCCTATTTTTTATCATATTACAAAGCTTAATATAAGACCTTCGGACTCGGGTTACATTGTTTATAATGACAGAGTAACTGAAATATCCTTTTTGCAATTACCTCCCTTTTAAATACAGAAAAAAAGGCCTGTGTTTGCTACAACCAGCCATTTTTTTAAACCTATAGTTACAGAATCGACTAGTTGCAAAATAAACATATTGATGATTAAATTTCTTCAGCTACATGCATGCTCTGGCATCATTAATGTAATAAGAGTTTTTCTGTTGTTTTTTTTTTTTGTTTTCATTTTGGCTCAGTGTATATCAATGTGACTATGTTTCAACAGGTTTGCTACATTCAGCAAAGTAATGTTGGAGGCCATGATACGTTTCATTACGGCTGTAGATCCAAACTGGTATGTGAACTTCACTGTAAGATACTGCCATATATACTGAATACTATTCGAAAAAAATTTCTGTAAGATACTGCCATATATACTGAATACTAAAAAAGTTCATTCTATAAACTGTTAATGTTCGACCATGATAACAAACAGGTTAATTAGTAGTATGATTGTTTTTATTGACAACAAAAACCACAAATATTTAGAAAACTCAGACTAATTCATTGGAATATCGTTCACAGGCTTTTAACAGAAAAAAGAAAATAACGATGAAAGAAATGGAATCCTGAAAGTCGCAGAACACGATAAATGTAAAAAAAAAATATTACAAAAACGAAACATTTAAAGTATTAAAAAATATTCATCTCTTTTATAATATTATATTTTTGTTACAAATCCCTTTTCAGTAAAAACAAATATATTTGTCAAAACATGCTTTTTGTTTTAATGAATTATTTTCTTTATAACGCTGAAGTTCTCTTTGTGTAAATTCTGTTGACTTAAGGGGTTATTGTTAATATTTAAAACACTGTTAACATACCACTATTTTTTTAAAGCCTGGTACATGTATACTGCTTGAAAGAAAGAGATCATAAATGTTAATTCGTAGCAGTACAAAACAGATTAGCATCAAGGGGTACACACTCAGTACCTATGTAAGAACAAACTGAAAATATTGAATTAGTCATTTATTATTAACATTTTATGTTTTTGTGTTTTAGCAATGCACATTATTAATGAAACATGCTTACGACCTTCATCGAATATGTGTTTTGAACGACACGTCTCTATTGGCGCCCGGCTCCTCTGTTGCGGAGGTTTGTGTTGGCCCAGTAAGATCAACAAACCTATGCTATGCATGTTGTGGTGATCACTCCTGTAACTATGGATCCTGTCGGGAACTAAAAGGTGAGAATAAACGGTACATACTAAATGATCTCGCTTATTACCTTTACAGGGTGGCTATACCACGTGACTTTTTGGATGTCGTGCACAAATCTCCTTCGCAGAGTTGTCGTTCCTTACACTCACTTTACATCTCTGCGAAAGGCTCAATGCCAAGATTTTTTACCAAACTCGACAGCCCTATTTTATGCAGTCATAATTATGAATTTGAAAGCTTGAGGTAAAACAAATGACAGAAATCTTCACTATCTTTCATTAAAACCGATGAAACCTTATCTATTGTAAATGTAATTGGTGAACTATTTCTTTGAGTTAAAGTAAAAGTAGTTGAAAGTTGTCCCAGCCTATAACAGAGGTGAATGTACGAGAGTGGTCGTGCACACCAAATCACTCGCTTCAGGTATGTTTTTTGCTTATTTCTCAATAATTTCTGGACCGATTTCGAGCAGATAAAGAGCACCGTACTCCTGTTACAAAGCATTTTCATCGACATTTAACCTCCGTTATCAATCGGCTGCCGTTTTCTCAAACATTCAAAGACAAATTTACACTTTCAAACAAAACTTGTATTTGAGTGTTTGAGAAAACGACATTCGATTGATAATGGAGGTTAAATGTCGATGAAAATGTTTAACAGGAGTACGGTGCTCTTAATCTGATCAAAATCGGTCCAATAATTATTGAGAAAAACAAAACCTTACCTAAAGCGAGTGATTTTGTATGTGCATGACATCCAAAAAGTCACGTGATATAGCCACCCTGCTTTAGCAAAAAGCCACTACATTTCCATCAACATTTATTAAAACGTAATATTTGTTTCTTTTCAGAACGCATTTTCAAAATCGCTGATGCAGGACAGTTCGATTTTGACATGCTGAAAACGATTCCATAACCAATTTCAATCGCTCTATATTTCTTGTAACATTAAACGTTGCGTCATTTACTTTGTACGGATAGTTATTGTTGTTGTGTTGTTGTTGTTTTTTTCGAATGTGATATTTGTCGTAATTCGGTTCGGTGACTCCAAGTAACTCAAAGGGATGATCAAGGTATTGCGTACGTTGCCCAGCGTTTAACAAGAATATTGGTGAAACTAGTGAATTTCCCCACCCCCAACCATCATAGGTGTTAGTCCTAAAAGGCCAAAAACAAAATGTTGAGAAGAGTTCCTCATATACAATTATAAAATATGAACTGAACATGGACCATAACATTAGGGAGGCATGTTGAAATAGCGGAAGGCAGCGGTATGGTGAACATGGACCATAACATTAGGGATACATGTTGAAATAGCGGAAGGCAGCGGTATGGTAAACATGGACCATAACATTAGGGAGACATGTTGTAATGGCGGAAGGCAGCGGTAGGGTGAACATGGACCATAACATTACAGAGACATGTTGAAATAGCTTAAGGGTGCGAGGGCTGAACATGGACCATAACACTAGGGAAATGTTGAAATAGTGGAAGGGTGCGGTAGGGTGAACGTGGACCATAAACTTAGGAAGACATGTTGAAATGGCGGAAGGGTGCGGTATGGTGAACATGGACCATAAAATTAGGGAGACATGTTGAAATAGCGGAAGCCAGCGGTATGGTGAACATGGACCATAACATTAGGGTGACATGTTGAAATGGCGGAAGGCAGCGGTAGGGTGAACATGGACCATAACATTAGGGAGATGTTGAAATAGCGGAAGGGTGCGGTAGGGTGAACATGGACCATAAAATTAGGGAGACATGTTTAATAGGCAGAAGGGTGCGGTACCACCACCAAATCCCGACTCATTCCACTGTGGATCTTTTTGTCGATTTGAGTTAAGAAATTAAAAAAGAGAAAGTTAAAAAGACAAATTGGGGGAGGGACGGTGTAGGTTTAGCACATTTATCATGACTTAGGGCATCCTTGAAGAAAATTCTGTCGGTTTAGGGTTAGAAATTGAAAAAAAAAATGAAAAAAATATTTTTATGGGGGGAGGGGGGTTAATCCAGCCCAAACCTTACCCCCATATTTCAACCTTAATTTTTTTTATTACTAAGCCCATCAAATTCTCTTATTATTGTTTATATCTGTTTAAAGCACAAGGCCGAAAGCCTTTAGGTTTAGCAATAAAAAAGAAAGGTACATGCAAACTTTAGACTGGCTCTCGTCACTTACACAATTATCGTCAATACCTCCAAGAAAAGCAACTCCTGCAGGTACCTTACTGATATGCATTTTACTTTCCTTATCTCCCAGAACATAGATGGTTCAGCATATCAGCAAAAAAGAAAATTAAATGAAATAAAAGAGAAAAATAAGTATTTCAGTGTTTTAATATAAACCATCTAGCTGGTGCCAGGCTAGCAAACTGAAGCAATTAACTAAAAGTTAGAGTAAAGGGAAATAACTATAAAAGAATAAAGCAAAAGATTATGATTTTTGTGAAGTGCAGGGGATTACAGTGTCGTCTATAATTTTTTTAAGTTTCTAGCAATTCTTTAAAATAATGTTTCAGTTATGCCTTAAAATGTGTGCATTATAAAAACTAGAATTTCCAAAGAACACATATGTCACCTAAAATTGCATTTGAAAGGGGCATAACTGAAAAAATACTGAAACAAGAGTTATCATAGTTGTTGTCACCGATGAATTTGTTCATGCAGACATAGTATTAAGTGAATGGGACAATTACTTTCAAAGTTTTATGCAACATTTAATGTTAAGTCTTTCATGTAAAGTTGTATTTGAAAGGGGCATAACTAAAAAATTGGGAAACAGGAGTTATCATTGTTGTTGTCAGAGATGATCTTGATCATGCAGATGATATATTCCAAGTATGAAGTAAATAAGACATTGTCACGAAATTATCTAGATTGAGAAAAATTTTTTGTTTGAGAAATATCATAGACGTAATTTAGAAAAAAGAACGGGTTTACCATCAGTATTATATATGTTGGGTTTTGTTTCTTTTCATCCCCTCGCATAGAAAGAGTAATTAATTTTTCTATACGTACTTCATGTAAAAGCATTAAGGGGTATATTCAAAGTTACCATTTCTATGAACCTCTGCCAGGATTGCAATTCAATTGGATTGATATATAATATGTGTTGTCTTAACCAATTTCATTATTTTCAAATTACGACGGTGTTTAGGATGTTGCGTTAAAAATATTGTATGGCGTTGTATTGGCTTGTCAAATTCAGTACAGTATGAATTTAACAGTCAGTCTTACTCAACTGCAGTGTATGAAAAACATGGCAGATACATGTGCAGTTAATGGCAATAAATGTTTATAGTTAACAACTGAAGTAGATGTCATGCATATTACATTTTACAACTGCAGTGCATGGAGATATAACTGCAGTTTATGCCATGCATAGTATGCAGTCATAACTGCAGTTTATTTGATGCATGGTATGCAGTCATAAAGACCCGCAGTTTATGTGATGCATAGTATGCACACAACTGCAGTTTATGCGATGCATAGTTTGCAGTCATAACTGCAGTTTATGCCATGCATAGTATGCAGTCATAACTGCAGTTTATGCCATGCATAGTATGCAGTCATAACTGCAGTTTATGTCATGCATAGTATGCAGTCATAAATGCAGTTTATATCATGTATAGTATGCAGTCAAAATGCAGTTTATTTCACGCATTGTATGCAGTTATAACTGCAGTTTATCACTCATACTATGCAATTAAAACTGCATTTTTATGTAACGCATAGTATGCAGTTATAACTGTTGTTTATGACATGCATAGTATGCAGTTTTTACTGCAGTTTATGTCAAGTTGAGTTAAAATTGTGCGAAGGTTCAGATTGGCAAAAGTATGAAAATTGTGCCAAACTTTCATTAGAATATATCGTTGTATTAACAAAATCTATTGGCTGGTTTATTTGATTTTCAAAATGTATCCCTTTTTAACACAATTGGATGCACGATTTCGAGACAGATTTTTTCATTTTGTTGCAGTCTTATCATAGCTTAATGATAAGTTCATTTTCTGGAATTTACATGGAAGGTAAAATCGCTGACCAAAAATTGTGTTCGAGCAACACCACTTAATCCATCCCCACCCCTAAGGACCAGCCCCTGCTGTCGGTTAAGGAATTTACAAAAGAAATTGAAAATTGTCTTTCTACCATTTATTACTTTAATATCCACTTTCATTCACAATTTTCAAAAGTATTCAAATGTGTAGTTCACATTTAAATGCACTGACTCATTGCCGGTTTAAAAATAAGTTATAGAATTAAAATAATCATTCGAAAACATTTATTCATCATCAAAGCTTTCCTCCTTATAAACTTCTGTATTTGGTGGACAAACAGTGTTGATTTGGTTCAGCTGGTACATATGAGCATTATATTCGTAAGGTTACTTCTTACCGATATCCAACCAATGTAGATTCTGATGAGATTGTACAAATGTGCCACCTGATCTGGATCTACAGTAGTCGCACGCGCGTAAATATACGTATATATTGACTAAATGATACCATTATTTTCATTCAAGTGCATGAAATTTAATTGATATCATTGCATTTAAGTTTATTTTTAAAAAAAAACCTGATCAACTACGGATCATAGAAGTCTGTTGGCAAAATGCAGATCCCTGTAAACAAGAAAAAAAGTAACATATAAATTCATCACAAACAAGAATTTCTCACAAATGAGAAATGGCCAAAAAGTATGTGTATGATATTGCAACTGATAATAAACTTCAGCTCAATAGTAATAGAAAAAATGAATGACGTATCCTAATTTCCTAAGCTGTATGCTTACTTAAACTTCTGTTTGAAACCATTACAGAGTCAAAGCGGAACCTGCAGCCTCTTAATATACTGGGACAGATATATTGCTGCACAATGTTATGTTTGTCTGTATGTGTCACTGACTTCCAACTGGAACTGATGTCATTGAGAAACTTTTTCCTTACAATGAGTCCACAAGACCAGAAGCAGTGGATTCTTGATTATTTGCTTCTTCACAAAAGGTATTACTTAAAATTCATTTCAATATGTATAGAAGACTAGTAGTGATTTCCTGCTTGAACTACGGAGTACTATGATCATCCTACACAATATATAGATTTATATTTTACATTAAAGATATATGGACAAATCAAAAGCATTCCTTTTTAAGTACCACTTCCTTTTTTGCACTACACTCGACACACGGATATTAAATGAAAATCTTAAAAGTTAAATGAAAAAGTGAAATATTCAAATCAAGAATCACCACACTCACAAAACACAGCCTCCATACACAGCAAAAAATAAGAGAGCATGTTTGTTATTATTATGTCAAATTCAAATAAGACCCCACAAACAATGAATGAAAAAGCCTTTAGTGTTATTTGAACATTATAATCTAATACTGGTACAATTTATTTCAGTGATAACCTTTCAGGTACATGCAATGTACTATTTGTTCTTGGCACAAAAATCATATGCCAGCGCGCTTGGCAATTAATCCTTGGTATACCACAGTCAAGCTTCTACAAAATAAAAAAGGCAATGAAAGGTAAGGCTTGTAATGTTTCATTTATTAGTCATGAACCGATATCCTATGTAACAGGAGTGTCATACTACAGACTGAACACAAATGATCTACATCTATAAATTCATGTTAAGTCATTTGTTTTGTTGCACAATTATGTTTAGTTAACAACAAAAACTACTGTAAAACAGCAATGCAGCATTTATCCCAGTCTGTAAGCTTCACTTTATAATGTGAAGCATCTAGATACTATGCAGATGACAAAGCAAACTTTTGATGAACAATAGATACTAGACAAAACCATCAGTAAGTAATGAAATGTTTACTTCAAATAATTAACAATTCTGTGTTATCTACTCAAAATAAAGATAATTACTTCCTCCTATAGATGGTGTTTTGAAATTCCCTGAACCAAAATACAGGACAGGAGCTCTTGCAACTAAAACCTTTCAAGCAATTAATTGGATGATGCGTTTTGCCAGTGACTTTGGAGATAAGTTGCCAGACACAGTGAAAATCCAGCTACCGATGTGCGTCACACGGAAAACTGTTTATGAAATGATGGTAATTGTATTATATAACAATATCAGTAATGTTCAAGGGTTTCATCACACCCAGTAGGTATTCCTTTGAATTAACAAAAAACCCTTTTAGACACCAGATCCCATTTTCCTTTAATAAGGGATGTTTTTGATATTTAATGGCTCAATCACCTAAAATATGTTGATTATGACCCTTGTGATTTAGCAGCTAGTGCAAACCCAGATATTATTAATGTTCTAATTATGATATCATCAGCTTAGTTATGCTTAAAATTGGGGAGCTAACATACTCACCCCAGTCAATAATTATGAAAGTACTTTAGATGTCAGATAAATGCACCATCAAAACTAACATCACTGCCATCAATACTCATTACTCTCCTTCAAATAATTTTCAAGTAATTTCCTATTTTTTATTTTCCTACAAACACCTTCAAAAAACAAATCATTACCAACAATACCCAAAACTGTACTTCAATTTCTTTTTAAGTAGTGGCCATATTAACTTAAATTTTGCATAGAACAGGATAGGCACTTGGTCTACAACTCTAAAACTACTTGGTACATTATTACTATGCCAAACAATAATTGTTTTTAAGATTGCATTTAGTTAAATTGAATTTAATTGGAGTGGGTTTTTTAGCATTTTGCATTTGCATTATTTAGACTGCAGATCTTCAAGATGAGGGTGAACACGACACCATTTCGTACTCACACTTCATTAAAATCTGGAGGACAAATCTTAAATACATTATTATACCCAAGGTAAAATTTAATTACTTTTATTTATTTTTCAACCAACTTATCTTTTTTTCATAAACTGAAGATCAGATTTGGTAAAAAAAAATACCTACCATGTTTTATAGGAATTTGACATTTATGCAAAATATTTGGAATAATGTTATTTATGTTAACTTAGTTAATGTCTTTTCTTAATTATCATTTAGTCTGTCATGTACGACAAATTAAATTTATAAATGATCATCAATAAACACTAACCAACATAGTGGTTGAAATTATACTTAGTAAAACAAATTACTGGGCTGAATCAATCAATGACATGTTATTACTGATTTATAGAAACCAATTGTAAAACAATACATTGAAAAATACATGTACTTCAATTTCACCAACAAAATATAATTTCAACTGCTAAAAATACAAATGAATGTTGCGATTATGTTACAGATCAGTAAATTCAGTAAGTGTGATAAGTGCGTGCAATACAAAAATGAGATGTCCAAAACAATGAACAAGGCGGAAAGACGGGCACTAAGAGAGAAACGTAATAAGCACTTACTGAAGCAAAGGTAACATTAATGATTTTTCTAAGACAGCATGCAGTATAATCTACATACAATCTTGTTACAACTGTTGTAGGGTTTCAATATGAAAATATGTTACTTTTTGAGTTGAATAGCTGACTGTGATTAGACTATGAAGAGTTGCACAATAATCTGTCTACACTAGTCTCACAAATAATATGCTTAATAGATATAAAGATAAATATTGAAGTTGAATTGAAATTACCATATTAATTGATTTTGTATTAAATTAATTGTAAATTTTAAAATAAAATGAACATTCACAATGTCCTCATGTAACATGCAATGGGCAATAATGTTAAAAGTTGTAAACATGAGTTCTATTATTCAGGGAACAGCGATTGAAATACTACAAACACATATCTAAGTCAAAGCGAAATCCAGAAAAGTATGCCTCCATTATAATAGACGGTATGGACCAAAATAAGACTTCGGTACCATACATGTCTTTGGGACCAAAGTGTATAAATCAAATGTGGAAGTTAAGAGTTCATCTAACAGCAGCCATTGTTCATGGACACGGAGTGTATGGTTTCTTTGATTACAATCAGTACAAGGTAAACTAAGTTCAAAAAAAAACTTCCATGCCAGGTACACATGTTCAATGTCTATCCATCAATCTGTCAGTCTGTCACTCTGATACAGGCTGCTGATCAGCAACCACTGTATTAAATCTATTTCTCGATAACCAATTTTTTTTTAACGGTACTAAGAAGTTTAATCAGCAAAATGAGTTGTTTGTGTTGTCAGCATGTATTGGATAAAAGATTATTTTGGATAGTAATGGCCTTATTAGTATATCGTTTGATATATGGTCATCTGTGTTGAACTTCCATGGCAATTCGTGGCATGCATCACATAAGAAATATTATCACAATTTTTCACAGCATGATGGCCACCTTTTTATGCCCATTTGAATTGGGAGGTATATAGAGTTGTTCTCGTCCATACGCAGTACCTCCATCCATACGTACTTCCCCAAATCTTATGGCATCAAAACCTCATAAATTATCAGACGGATTTCTTTCAAACTTGCACAGATTATCAAGCAGGATGTGTAGCTGATTGTATAATCATAAAGAAAAGCATTTTTACTGCTAACCTTTTTACCAGAGTAAGAATTTTTTTAATTTTAGTAATTAAATCGGGTGACATCAAATCCTCAATAATAACTATCAGGCAGATTAATTTTAAAGTAACAAAGTTGATGGATTATGATTAATGTTCAATTTATGTAAAAATACAATAGAAATACAATTATTGCCTTGATTAACGGAAATGTTCATGTTAAATTTAAACATAACTCTAGGTGTTTAGTGTTCATAAATACTCAAGGTCAATTAATCCCTACTTGTTATTTTGTGTAAAATATAAGTTTTGTCATTTACAGCATGACAGCAACCTAACCATCCATGTGCTAATCAAAACTCTGTGCTGCTTGGAAGTGATGCCTGATGTTCTTTATTTACAGTTGGACAACACAGTAAGAGAAAATAAAAACAAGTATGCATTTCATATGATTTGACAGTTTCTATTAAAAAATTGTTCTAAGGTCATATTCTTCAGTTTCAAAACATATAAAAAAAATGCTAGTCAACATTAACTTTCATTTTAAAGTTGCGGGACTACCAAACAAAGTCACCTCCTCTGACGCCTGACTATAGGATCCCTATGTGTATATCTGTTATTGCTAGGGATGTAGAACTATCAATGCTCCACCCACCAATGTTTAATAATTAACTGTCAGAAGTGGAAAATGAATGAATAAAAAATGACATAAATACATCTATTAATTACAAGTTTATTGACTAATTTCAGTGAAAACAGTAGAGCATAATGGTAATGATGTTCTAATTATACCCCACACAAACGAAGTTCGAGGGGGTATATAGGAGTGAGCTTGTGGGTCGGTCAGTCTGTCGGTTTGTCCGTCTGATTCTTCGTTTCCATATGATAACTCATGAAAGGCTTGACAGAATTAAATAATTTTTGGTACACTGGTATATCGTCATAAGATAAAGGTCAAGTTCGATTTATTTTTTGGGACACAGATGTAACATCAGAAGATACAGGATAGGTTTGACTTTGGGGCCTGTGGGTTCAAGGTCAAGGTCACTGTTATTTAAACTTCAAAACTTCGTTTCCACTCAGTAACTTCAGCTTGGAATGAGATTCTTAAATGAAATTTGGTGTATTTGTGTTTTTTGTGAAGATGACTTTTGGGATTCAAAGTAAGGCCTGTGGGGTCAAGGTCACAGTTACTAAAAATAGAGAAAACAACTGTACGAAAAAAAAACCTCGTATATCGTCGGCCTAATATCAAAACCTCGTATCTACCAAATTTTCAGAAAATCAATTTTTGAACCGCGGGAAGAAAGAAAATCTAGCGCGAAATCTATCAAAATCTCGCACCTCTAAGCCAATGGGAAAGGATCAAGATAGTCAATTGTTAAAATATGATATTCAAATTAGTGGATATTTCATAGGTTCAAAACCTCGTAAATGTAAAATACAGGTTAAAATGTCTGTTTAAAGTACCAGTTTCACAGAAAACAATTAGACATGTATACGACACAATGCAATAAAATTGTATTGCTAACATAAATAAGAAGCAAAATGTCGTACTAGCATTAAAAAATTGAATAAAAGCTATCAAAAGATCGTATTTTCCACAACTTTATTAAACTACTTGCAAACTTAAAAACTAGTTTGTTTACTGTTTAAGTACGATACAAATTTACTTCCTTTCAAATAAAGCGCAATTAAAACAGCATTTGATGGTATGAGACAAAAACATGTCGTTCCTGTAAAATTTGTAAAAGTGACAGTACGAGGTTATGATATTAGGCCGACGATATGCTCAATAACTTTGGTTCAGAATGAAATATTGTGATGAAAATTGCTATATAGGTAGTGTATGTGAAGACGAAACTTGGTATTAAAAATTTGGCCTGATGGGGTCTAGGTCACTGTTCTCTGTTACTAAAAATAGAAACAATGGTTTCTGGATGATTCCTCATGAAAAGCTTTACATAAATTACATAAACAATTTCTAGCACACAGTTGTTAGATAAAAGTTAAGTATTTTTAGGTCAATGTAACTAACATTTTCAAACCGTTTCTGCTCAGTTAATTTAGAAGGAATGAGATATTGTGTTGAAACTTGCTTTATATGTGGCTACTGTGAAGACGACACTGTGGATTGAAAGTGAAGCACATTATGCCATTAATTCGAAGCATTCCCAGTTCAATTATCAAGCACACAGTTGGGGGTGTTTAATCACTTTCAGTGATAATTCTAGTTTTAATTCCTGTTCTAACCAAAATGATTCCTATATCAGTATATTTTCCGATTTAAAGGTAAGCCCCCGATAATAGATAACAGGGAAATTGCTCAGATTATGTTGACTTGCACTTGTTTCAAATGTTACCAATGGTAATTAACAAAAATGATAATTACTGTTTCAGATATGTGTTGGGATTTCTCTACTGGTTGGTAGAGCTAGGCATTATCCGGAAGATAAAAGTAGGTTTTCTCATGGTTGGACACACTCACGAAGATATTGACAGAACATTTTCGAGGTAAATACTGCATAAATAAGCATTACTCGTGTCTAGAAGTTTTTCTTCTAGCTAAAACAATTAGTATAAAAATCATTAAATATAAAAAATAACACTAGAATGCCACAAAAGAAACACAGTCATTATAACAATGTCAGTAAAAGCATTGGGGGATATAGCATAACTTGTAACATTTCTTATATCAAATTTAAAGTAGTCCCTAATTTCCTAATTACATAACACTCAAACAATATTTTTCATTAATTACTTATAGTTCATAATATTTCATTAAATGGAGATTGACAACACTTAAATTATTGTCAAAAATAGTCTTCAAATTGATATTTAATAACTAATAAATTGACTAAAATGCAAGTTCTTTCTAACTAGTAAAGGCAATAAAGCAGTTCATTTTTCCATATAATTGAATTTCTTTTAGTAGAAAACATCTTAAAGGTGTAAAACCATACGTACCCTTTAATATATTAGCATATTTTCTCTCATTCAAACTTTGAGAATGTGGTTAAGTTGACGGTTTTTGGGTCAATTTAAGAAAACTATGAATAACTTATATAACATCAAACAAGGGATTCCAGTACAACACCATCTTGTATTGGGAATTTCACGAAACTAGCTTTCAAGTAGATGGCCAGTTAGAAATGAGGGAGAAGTACCCTAAAGTTGATATAATAACACATTGGTTGGCATTTCAAATTTCTTTTAGTTTCAGCAAAAAATTAAACCATGGAAAGGCTATGACACTGTCAGGCCTTATGGATACTTGGGTACAATCTCAGTCAATGCCAGCCAACCCTGAACTCACACAAGAGATGTTCAACTATTCCAATTTATTACTGCCCCTACTTACAAATTTAGAGGGACATTCGAGACCACACTCATTCAAGATCATCAACGTAAACGGAATGGTCCAGATTAAATGGAAGCACTGGCCTACGGATATGGTAATTAATTGCACATACTGTGAACACATGTTATTCTTTGTTTATATTTCTTTTAAAATAATGGGGAATTTGCTAACTGAAAATTACAAATAATTTGTTTAAACAAGTGAACTCTGTAATTGCAATTTTCTAGGCTGACTTAAATACGAATAATTACAATAATCTAACTACATGTATTCGGTACGATATCAGTCTTTCATCAGACTGTTTCCATTTAGCTTGGTAACATCCGGTTTGAAATAAATCTGAAATGCCCCAACTTCTCTTATTTTGTTGAATGTTGGGGTGACAAACATGCACGTTTTACGAGTTGCTGTTGAACGGCTAGGCTAGCCGTAATTTGCAATGTTTTCCATAAAGAAATTCTGATAGGAATCTAAAAAAACATGGTTATCACATTTTTTCCTCAATATCTAAATTAATTATTTTTATATTTTCATAACAAAAAGATTTCCATTAGATTAATGTTTTTAATGCATAATTAAAATTACTTATACTTGTAATGTCTCCAAAAAAACAATAATTATAACGTTAGAAATTTACGATTAAATGAAAAATAAGGAGATATATACCACCTTCTTGAATTTTAATCCAGCAAAACTTTAATGAACAGAAAATAATATAATAATATTCATTTTCATTAAAAGCCATTTAAAGGCTTATTTAAATGTTTTTGGCAGTGTTAGTTTGCTTTTAAAATGTTTAATTCATCTATTTCATTTTATTAATAATATTTTACTAATATATGGTTTATACTGAAACAAATATTTCACTATTTAATAGGAAAATAAAAAAAAAATTCTATTAATATCGTTAAAACATAATTATTCCGGTTTAATTTTATCTCCAGGTCTGGAATGAAATTGAAGGACACGCTGCTCTCCTCAATGGAAAACCAAACTACAGAGAAGCAATGTACATACCAAGTAATTTGGAAAAAATAGGAATTGAGAAACTAGAAAATGACCTTACAAAAATAACATCATTTTTAACAGAAGACGAACAACAATGGTGGCAACATTTCATTACATCGGCGAAAACAGGTATGAACAAGACATAATGCAAAAAGTGAACATGCGCATCAGGAATAGCCGCACTCGGAAAACTTCTCAAAACAATAAACATAAAGGAAAAATAGAGACTTTGGGTATACAAAATGATCCATTTCAAAAGATGAAAAAATAAATTACATATTCAGATCTGTTTCGATACTCATGTTGTTTAATATAATAAGTTTAGATAATATTCTCTATTTTGTGAAATAATTCAACCGGTACACATGTAGTTGTGTTTTCTTTCGAATACCAGATGAGATTTTTGTAAGATTTACACGTTTAAGACATCTGCTGTAAAATAATCTGGTAGTATATATTCCGAGGCATCATACTTGAATAGTTACTTCCTGTTAACCAGAGCAAAATTCACATTGGTAAATGTGACAGTCCTTCGGCTCTCCTCAACATTTCAATATATTCCAACATCAAGAAGAAAACCTGGTCCAATTTATTATTCTAAATATTTAATTTTAAGTTAATCCATGTAAAACACGGGCCGTTATAGTCACCACGATAAAATACGTTGTTAGTTTTCACCTTATAAACAAGTTTGATTTTTTGCCCCCACACAGTGGGAGTCATATAGAGTTGCACTCGTCCGTCCGTACGTCCGTCCGTTCATACGTCCGTCCCAAAATCTTATGGCAACAACTCCTCCTAAACTGTAAGGTGGATTACATTCAAAATTGCAGAGATGATCAAGCAGGATCTGTAGATGATTGTAAAGAAAGGATTTATTCTTGCGATCCTTTCTAACAGAGTTATGGCCCTTTGATATTAAAAATTATGTTGCAGTAGTGGGGGCATCAGTGTCCAAGGATACAATCTAGTTTAAGCACTGAATTGACATTTGATGGTTAACATTAGTTTATGAAAAAATGGGTTGCATCATTTCTGTAAAGCTGTAGTTTTGTAATAAAAATGAATCATGACCATTTACTGAAAGAATATTTTAAAAAGCGAATTATGCAATTTGTTATCTAAAAACACTATGCAAACCTGACTCCTGTGTCAACTATTGGTCTGAGAAACAAGTGTTTGTCCGTGAAAGTTCCATTTAACCATTATCTTCAAAAGTACATCTTTAATCACATTGGAAAAATAGTTTAAATCCAGATAAGCAGGCACGTCTGCGCACTCTGATCAGAATCTACATGTAGACTATTTGCATATAGATTTTCTAGGTAATTTCTGACAAAAAGAACAACAAAAAAGTTAAATCCTGATAAGATGACACTGATATCCTGATGATTTGGAAATTATCTCGTCAATTGTGTGGAAACAGATGTATATATGAAGTGAGGGGTTAATAATTTTAAGAAATATATGAGCCAAAAACCTAAAACTTGAATCAATTTTTAAATAATTTCCTTTAACTCTGTGTTTGTAAGTAACACCTACTTCTACACTTTAAAGATTATTAACGAACTATAAATTTTTATCATTAAATGTTCAAACAATAAATATTGAGCAGATTGACCTGTAATAAATACATTTCATTTACGCAACAATATGAGAATTGAGGTTCGAAAAATTAAAAAAAAAATACCACAGTGTCACTGGCTCAAAACAAAATTATTATTATAATTTCAAAGTAATATTGTTTATGACATTTATCATATTCCTTCAAGCCATGACAGATTTGGTGACGGAAGTTTGCTCAGAACATTGTCAGATTTAAAATGGATACAATTTACATTCCACAGATGTCTTGCAACCGGCAACAGACGAAAACTTTCGCCGCTTGATGACAAAACCACACTATTGTCATAAAAGGAAATCAACTGAGAAATTAAATGAAGATTCTGATGATGATATGCCAGATTTTAGGGTAAGTTTGCAGTGTCAATTATTGCTGCATGTTAATTCTTACACATTTTGTAATTTATGCTATTATCAAAAGTGATTTCAGATTTTCATTTGTATTTATCATAATCAAAATTGATCTTGACCTTCCATACACGCAACTCTCGCATACCAGTGACAAATTAAGTATTATATGATAATGTTTCACCCAAGAAGCTCGATTCGTTACTTTTATCCCTGACATCGTGTTCCTGTTGAGTTTACTCCAGGAGCTCTGTTCTCGGTAAGATCATTGAGTACCGACCCTTTAACTTTGCAATGCTATTACCTTCTTGTCTTTTATATGTTTGTGTGCTTTTGCATGCAACATTGTTGAGCCGATGGGTGGGTTGGACTTATTTCACCAAGACATCTTGTACTTGTTTTGTGATACGAGAACCGTTTGGGGCAAGTGTGAGGTTGGTGCACCCTAGAACCTGGTTTAAACCCCCAGTGGCAATTTGTTTTGCCACTGACTGTTCCAAGGCGGTATCCCCAAATGTTCTCTTCTTCGTTAATTGTTTGTGGCATCCTATTAGAATTGACATACTTATTCTCTCTTCCTCTCTTCTTTTTCGCTGCGTGGGGAGGCTGTTTTTTAGTGTGGCGATTCCTGATAAACATTTATTAAATTTTTTTGGAAAACAATTCTTAGAGGCAGTGGCAACCTTAAACAATTCAATGAGTTTTTTTAAAAGAGAACCTAATTGTAAACATTCATAAATGTGTCAAATTATTTCATAATCCATTCACATATGTTTACAGGTAAAAGGTAAAAAGCCAAGAGGAAAGTAGACCAGGAAGTGAAGATTTCTGAAACAGTGTTATTACTGAGCGCAATGTCACGTGAATATTGTTAAAAACATTATACGCTACGCATTGTATGCTCCTGCACCATTATATGGTTTGAGTTGAATAAAGAAATGTTCTGTTCTGTTCTGTTACTTCATCCTGTATGATGTTCCTTTAAGCTGAAGAAAAACTCGCATGTGCATGGTATATTTTCAATTACAATGACACTCATACAAAATACTGTTTTAGAGCCCATTTGAAACAAACTAGGACTTAACAGTCACTTACGTCCCCATCATTGAAAATGAAAGCTACACAGATGTTTGAAAATTAAATAGATCGATTACATGTGTTATGACTGAATTAGGTCTTGTGTGTTCCATGGTTATGACATTCTTTTATGTATTTCATAGTCTGCCATTAAACAAAGCATTTCAATTCTGTTGTTTCATTAACTGGGTGACGTATAAACGTTAAGTTCACTTGTCTGGCCGATTTTCGAAATAATTGGTAGTGGTAGGATAAACTGCAATATACTGCTGCAATTGCATAATATGCATTACAAAGCCTGTGGTTTATACTGTATAACATGCATTTAATTACTTACAGTTGTGACTGCAAAGTGGAATCAGAAGCTGTGACTACATTATTACAGCAATTTATGCATGGCATAGGCAGCAGATGGGACTGCATTTTATGCATTGCATAGACAGCAGTTATGACTGCATTGTATGCATTGCATAGACAGCAGTTGTGACTGCATTGTATGCATTGCATAGGCAGCAGATGGGACTGCATTGTATGCATTGCATAGACAGCAGTTATGACTGCATTGTATGCATTGCATAGACAGCAGTTGTTACTGCATTGTATGCATTGCATAGACAGCAGTTATGACTGCATTGTATGCATTGCATAGACAGCAGTTATGACTGCATAAGAGGCATTGCATAGACAGCTGTTGTTACTGCATTGTATGCATTGCATAGACAGCAGTTATGACTGCATTTTATGCATTGCATAGACAGCAGTTATGACTGCATTGTATGCATTGCATAGACAGCAGTTGTTACTGCATTGTATGCATTGCATAGACAGCAGTTATGACTACATTGTATGATTTGCATGGACAGTAGATGTGACTATGAAAAGAATATAATGTTTATCATACAACAATAACGACTGCATACTTTTCACAGCAATGTATCCCATTAAACTAAAAGTTATTATTATAATTATTTGAGTTTAAATTGCACAATGGCTGACGAATGTAAAGGGACTTGAGCTAGCATGGCAATATGAAATAATAAGACATATTATTAATGACTCAATGAGAAAAAACAAGTGTCACAAATAACTGTTCTTAGTGATAACTATTAAAACTATAACCTGTGAATAACATGCATTTACAGATTTAAAAATATCCAGATGTGTATTGCTAGAAAAAGGAGTGAAGACTAAATAAACATTATAAATCTCAATAGCAACTAAAAAGTAAAATAAATGAATTTTCTCAAACAAAAAATTTTTCTCAATCTAGAAAATTTCGTGTTTTGACTGGTTTTATTTTAAACGTTTTATAACACTTTAATAAAGTGTTTGCATATGACATTACATAAAGTTAATTATACAAGGTTAGTGTTTGTGATCCATAAATTATCGATAGACTTGTGTACACTAATGTTTAAGCATGATACATTGTACACATCACACTGTAAATTAACATATTAAAACATGCAATGGGCAGGCATAAATTGGCAAGGGTTTACTGTTTGCACCAGTCTAAAAATATACCATTCCATTCTGTATCTAACGTAGACAATGAAATTTAAAAACAACACAATAAAACAAAGAAAGGAACATAGAGAAATGTTTACAAAAGTAGTATTACTGATTATGAATAAGTTACAGTTATTAATAAGTTTATGTGTAAATATAACAAGTTTGAGTTTATTGCATATAAAGACAAGAAATTAAGCATTTCAGCATTAAACCTTTTTCATGGTGACTATAGAAATAAACGGCTTATGTGTAATAACTACTACATTGGTTTTTCAAAACGGTTTCCCTTGAACTATTTTTTTTCCTTTTTTATGTGTAACAGTTCTATTTGAAACTGATCATTAAGTTTCGTAAACCTTTGCTATATTCAATTCTCCCTCTTTTGCTGTGTGTTTCTTAGTATGGCTATTTCTAAAATGCATGTTTCGCTGTGTGTTTACTTTCAGAAATCGTGTTTGAAACCTACAGCTCATACCCATAGACGTCTACAAAACATTCAAGAAGTTTTATCCAGACGTCTAAAGAAAATACAGACAAAGTTAACTTGGACCACAATTACATGTTTTTCTGCAATTACATTAAATCTTAAAAAAAATGAAGTAAAATAATACCCAACACGATTAAAATTCACTTATATGTATTTCACCAACGTTTCGGCCTTAACAAGCCTTCTTCAGCGTAATACAATATAGTTATTTGGTTTCTTGACAGGGAATGTGAGGATATATTGCCGCTGTGGGTGTCATATTACCCGAGCCGCAGGCGAGGGATAATATGACACCCAGACCGGCAATATATCCTCACATACCCTTTCAAGGAACCAAATAATTGTTTTATTATACTGCAAAGACTTTTTCAGACAAAAATAATTAGAAAACATCGATTTTTTTCATTTATTTTGCTTATTTCATGCCGAACGGCTTAATTCCCTTCTGAGAACCTCAATAATTACATGTCTGACGTCATTAATTTACCTGTATGACGTCACTTCTATAGAAATTGAATGGACTATCGGTTTGATATTTATTTACCAAATTTGAGAATAATCTGATCGTTTTCAACGTTAAAAGCATAACACAAATATTTTCTGTTACAGTAACAATTTTAATAATCCCTAAGCATACCGCTTTATAATTTACAAGATCTGTTTCAAATTATGCATTTTTACGGGAATTCAAAACAAAATGGCGGACGACAACAAAAGGTGGGAGGCTAGAGAGGGAAATTAAGGCACGTGCGTTAATATCTACGGCCGATCCGTAAATACGGATATACATCAACGGCAAATCATCCAATCAAATTCAAGCAAATTTCTTTGCAGTATAATAAAAACAATTATAAACGGACGTTACGTCAACGTGAAAGGCGCATAACGTCGTATGGCGGAAAATTTTACACAAAATATTTCAATTTAGTTATTCATCATTTTCTATGGTATCATTGAATTTCGCACAGATGAACATTTTGCGGGAATTCATTAATTATATACTTAGTTTTAGCGTGTTTTTATTTAAAAAGAAAATTAATCATTATCAAGTTTTAACACTGTCAATTTTATGTGAATGCAATTCGCGAAAAACAAAATGTGCGCGAAATATGATACCACAGAAATAACATCAAACATAAAATTTATTCATTCAACGTTTGTATGACATCAAAAACTAGTCAATTTCGGATCTTAACGATACATAATTTCCTATAGGTATATATATGAAAAAAAAAACGGTAATAGGACATAATGATTTTATAAGCAAATGTTTTTACAATTAACCACCATCGAATAGAACTTTCGCGTTTAAACCATAGGGGTATAGAGTTTTTAGTTTATGTATCCAATAGGTTTCTTTGCATAATCTTTCCACATCAATTTTTACAATATCAATTGGCATAAATGTAAAATCTTCGATTGAATGGTTGTTAGTATTAAAATGTGTCGCTACATTAGTAGAAAATTTTGGATCAGAGAAATTGCGGATGTCAAATCTATGGCTGTTCATTCGTCTCGATACTGGTTGATTTGTTTGTCCAACATATTGTTGGTTACAACGTTTACAATTTATCAAATATATAACATTTTTAGTTGTACAATCAGCATTACAGCGGAAACCATACACAACTCCAGACGCTTGGCTAAAAAAGACGAGTTAACAATAATATTGGCGCAATGTGTGCACCTACTCCGGTTACATTTTCTAGTTGAAAAGTTAACATTTTTATTATTAGAAAAACGAGAACTTACTAAATAATCATGTAAATTCATCGGTCGTTTATATGCCACCGCGGGTTTAAATTGGTTACATACACTTTTGACATTTGAGTTTTTTGATAAATCAAGCAAACGCCAGTATTTATGATAATGTGACCAATATTAGGTAAAGAAGGATTATAATAGATAGTAAATGGAATTACTTTCTCATTTTTACGATCAAATGTTTGAGCTGCGTCTTACTGTGACATTGAGGATACTTTATCAAAAGCAGAATTTATTACATTTTTTGGATAATTTCTTTCTAAAAAGAATTTTTGTAATAAAGGTAGACATTCCTTAAAATCTTCGTCGTTACTGATTATGCGTCTGTATCGTTTAGCTTTGCTGAAAGGGATACCATCTTTACATGATTTGGGATGACACGATGAATAATCTAGGTATTGATGATCATTTGTTTGTTTTACAAATACATTTGTTACTACATCTAGATTATTACCTTTTTGTATTATTACATCCAGAAAAGATACTGCATTTTCTGAAATGGTGTGCGTAAATTGAATATTTGGATGAAAAGCGTTCAAATCATCAATAAATGTTTTTAAATCAAATAAAGAACCATCCAATATCATAAAGATATCATTTTAGAAATCGGAACCAAACTGTAGGTTTGACAGTTCTTGAGTTTAAAAAGTCTTCCTCAAGCTTACCCATAAATAATGATGCATATGATGGTGCCATAGGGCTGCCCATAGCAGTACCCATTCGTTGAAATAAAATAATCATTATCAAATTGGAAATAATTATTTTCTAAAACAGCCCTAATAAGAGAACATATGTGATCACTTGATAAAGAACCTGTCGAATTACCATTGCTTAAGAAATATCTACATGCATTAATTCCATCGTCATGTGGGATATTTGTTTATAAACTAGATACATCAAGAGTCACCAATAATGAGTTTTTGCTTCTGAATTTAACATGCTTAATCTTATTAATTAAGTCTGTCGCGTCTCATAAATAAGATGATAAATTTTGCATTTTAGGTTTCAGAACATAGTCTAAATATTTGGAAACGTTTTCGGTAGCTGAACTGCAACCTGAGACAATAGGTCTTCCCGGATATTTTAAACTTAGTGACGTGTCTGGGGTTTTGTGAATTTTAGGTAATATATAAAATTGCGGAGTACGTATGGTTAAGGGAAAAATGTCAAATTCATCGCCAATACTGTTATTTTGACTTTCAATATTTTCAACACAATTAACAATATTGTCTTTAATTAAATCCGTAGGATCACCAGTTAATTTTTCATAGTATTTATCATCATTTAGGTGTCTTAATACTTCTTTTTTGTAATCTTCTTTATTCATTATAACAATAGTATTTGATTTGTCGGCTTTTTTAATGATAATATTTTCATCTTTGGCCAGGTTTTGTAAAGCATTTAATTCATCCTTGGAAATATTACTATATCGTTTGTTTTTATTTTCTGAGTGCAAAAATTCCTGTGTTATTGCTTCTATGTAAAAATCTAAATAAATATCCCGGCCGCTAGATGGTGTAAATGTTGACTGTTTCTTGTTAAAAAAGGGGTGATCGCGGTAAACATCGCTGTCACAGGTACTATCATCATTATTTTCTTTGTTATTAAAAATTCTTAATCTGCTGGTGAATTTAAAAATATCTTCTGCTAATTTAATTTTATCATGAGATTTTGTTTTAGGGCAAAATTTTAAACCCTTACCTAATAAAATAAATTCTTCATTAGTAATTTTACTCGATGATAAATTTAAAACTGTTTTCTTTCCTTTTTGAATTTTTTTTATTAAATCCTAAGCACATTTGAAATGTTTTTAGCGTATTGTTCTCTTTTTTATCTTGCGCGGGACGCAGTTGTAAGTTCTTTATATTGGTAATCAAATTTTGTTAATAAAGATTTTTACTTTAATAAAGAGTTTTGTGTTTTAATTATGATTGAATGATTCAAGTCATATTTTCATGTAGATGTTACAAATATATCGGTGGACAAAGGCTTGGGCTTAACGGGCTTAACATGTATCTAATATATTTCTTCCTAGTTTGTTGAAAATTTTACTTTGTCTACTGCATGTAACTTGGTCGCGGTACGAATATAATCACTATCTGGGGAGAACATGTGTCAGCAGCCCGGATAGCACAGTCGGGAGGGCATTTGCCATGTAAGCAAGGGGTCCCGGGTTCGAGTCCCGGGGTGGCTGCACAAACTTTCTCATCCTGTGAAAATTGGCGCCCAACGGTGGACCGTGACAGCATTGCATCATACGTCTAAGACGCCTGCAAATGTTTATATGAAGTACTCTCTGGAATTTGAGAACGAATTTTCAATTTTTGGGAGAATATTTCGCGTACGAATCTAGTCACTATCTGTGGAGAACAGGTGTCAGGATGTGTAAGTCGTCCGTTAAAAGTCGGCGCCGAAGGTAGCCTCGAAACATTTGCTTTTATTCCTCACAGGTATCAATGTATATACCTGCGTTGAGATAAGCAACGAAAGCTTAATTTCTTGCTAAATGCCGTACTGGGGCTCGAACCCGGGACCACCGATCCTTCAGCGAGAGCTCTACCACAAGTCTACAGCTGCCTTAAAAAAACCGCCACGTTAAAAACGCAGTTGATTTGGGTTCATCCGGACGTTTCAAAGTATTGCCATTAATTTATTGTTCATTTACACGTATAAAGGTAAAATAGGAAGATCAATGGTCTAGGAAAATCAGTGATCTATTGGTAGAACGTCGGACTCCAGATCCGGAGACTGCGGTTTCGAATCCCACCAGGGATAAGGTTCGTCCGCAGTCTCCTCAATCCACATTCGGCTCGAGTACTGGTAGAAAACTTAGGAAGCAGTCATCGAGCGTGAT
Organism: Corbicula japonica; assembly: GCA_038501625.1. Classification (NCBI taxonomy): domain Eukaryota; kingdom Metazoa; phylum Mollusca; class Bivalvia; order Venerida; family Cyrenidae; genus Corbicula; species Corbicula japonica. The sequence goes on from JAZAYU010000208.1 coordinate 851,498, forward strand.
TAATATAAGTTTGAATAATGTGTTCCACAGTAGATGTAAAATAAAAGTTTACATTAAACTAAAGGTAATATAATAACATGTAAATAGCTACGTTACTGTCACACCATTACAAATATACATCCAATGGTTTTAATGTGCCAATTTCCCCATTCCGATATATATCTCTCATTTTTCATTGCATGGCTTCAAAGATTTTACAATATATTTACCTCTTAAAGTGTTCACAGTGTTCTGTTATTTCCGTTATTTTATGTTTGAAACGTCAGTGTCAATTTATACAACTTTTCTATGTACATGTATACACCTTTACAATTAACGGAAAATCAACAAAATCAACGAAACACGGACAACAACAACAATACAAATTACATATAAACATGTGTTGTTTTAGCTTTGAAACTGTCCGTTGCAATATGCACTTAACAACTTTTGTAAGTATACACCTTCGCACTGGGGCATTACTTGCTTGATAATTGAGCTATTGCTCTAAAATTTTCAATAAAACATGCAATTAATTCTAACTTACTTATTAGCAAAACATTATTCATATTGACAGACAACTGACTGCTCACAATCATTTAGAATACTGACACCAGCAGAATACGAATTCACAATAACACGCGTATGACCAACTTCAGCGGTAAACGTTTAAATCGCAAAAAATATTGTTAAAGGTGATTTTTTTTATCGTTTTGGATTAGTTATAATCCTTTGGGCTGGTGTGTTTATGCAAAAGAGGACTTAATCCAAGGGAACTTAAATTCTTAAGAATATAAGCTGCACGCCCTTGTTCCGTTTTTCCTTCCACATCTTCAAGCTCATAATTGCATGCAGGTAATGCATGATAGTGCACCGTGTCAACGTTCGGCGAACACAAGACGTTTTCTTGAGGTGAACACCGTCAAAATATGTCCATGGTGCGGTAGAACTCCGGATCGTAACGTAATTGAAAATATGCAGTCTGGAAGGGACGTACGAAACAGTAGGGACCATGCATTCAATCTTCGCCAACTTGGAAATGCGCTTCTTCAGGAAATGGCTTAAGATTCCTTTAAGGAGTCATTTAGAACTGTATTAGCTCAATAAGATCAATGTGTCTTGCAGTTATAAGCGCTGTTGGTGGTCATACTCTTTATTCCATGATGTGATGTAATTTGTATTCTGTGAGTGAGAGTTCTCTAAATGATTGTGAGCAGTCAGTTGTCTGTCATTTTCAAAAAAAAAATGTTTTACTAATAAATTAGTTGGTATGTATTGCATGTATAATTGAAAGTTCAAGAGCAACAATTCAATTATAAAGCCATTAATGCCCCAGTACGAAGGTGTATACTTAGACAAGTTATAAAATGTATATTCCAACGGATTGTTCAAAGGCTAAAACAACACTATGTATAATGCAATTATATGTAATTCGTATTGTTTTTGCTGTCCGTGATTCGTTGGTTTTGTTGATTGTTTTTTTTTCGTTAATTGTATTTTATACAATTTTTTAACCATGTGCTATTTTTATCTTTACTGCTGTTCTACGCCGAGCAGTCTGTAATTGTTTTATATAAGTATCATGCATGAGTGTGAGGTGAAGATGGAAAAATCTGTCACCGAGGGTTAACTGTTTTGCGGGAACGAGGCTCTGCCGAGTTCCCGCCAAAACAGTTCACCCGAGGTGACAGATTTTTCTATCTTTAAGTTTACCGAATGTCTCATGCAAGATACTTTTTCTTGCATACCTTTTATTATTTATTACATTTCTGTGTAATTATACAAACTAACTTATTTTCCTTATGCTGAAATATTGACGTTAACGCAAACCTTTTTTTATAAATGACGTCACTAACTTGAATATATTACGTCAGATATATGAAGACGTGACGTCATTCACGTGACTCATTCTACATGGGGGTGTAGGATCGAAATTTCCTACACGGGTGAAAACACAGGATGACCTGATCTGGTATGCAAGAATACCTTATCCTAGCTCAAAATACATTGATGACTCGGCAGGTCAGAATGTGCGTATGAGAGTTTTTATTGTACTTCAAACATATGATTTATAGTGAAACACAAACCAAATCACCTTATCGAGTTTTAAGGTAGACGAATGCATTAAAGCGTAATAGTTGTTCTTCCGGGTTTATTGATTTAATCATAAAATCACATAAAACTTAAAATAAGTATGTGTAATTTTACAAATATGAAGAATTACTTGGACCTAGTGTTGATTTTGTCAATTCTCGGTGAGTCTATCTAATGTTATTTCAGTGACAGTATTTAGCAGGTTAAAATACAGAACGGTATATTTGTTTACTCTTTAGGTTACACGTGAAGTAGTTTGTTACAGGTAAATGTAACAATGTGCCGTTTAAGATTGATACTTAAAATTCACATTTTTTTTATTTTAAAAGTAAATTGTATAATGACAGAACAGCCGCCTGATCGATATCAAATACTGACTACAAAATATATTAATCACCTGCAAGATCTCTGAGACAATATGAGTCAACGATTTACAGTTAAAGTTATTTCGTAACACGCAATTCAAATTAACGCAATTCAGTATTTATAACTTGTATGCACTTCAAACATAAATCAGTTGCGAATACTTAGCGTTTCAGTGAGTGTGTAAACAACGTATTTCAATTTTAACCATCGTTAATTAAATGACACAAATATTTGAGAGCATGGGTAGCTCTAGGGGCTGTTAAAGGGGCGCATCTCTAAACAGAATTAAAAACTGCATCTTTTAATGAATTTAACGAGGTCGTTCTATAAGAAAGAAAAACATTATTTTGCTCTATAATATTGCGTTATGGTTTATTGTATATTGTCTGGTTTATTGTATATGATCATAACCTTTTCTAGTATCGATAATGGCGGGTGCGCCCCGTCTAAATTGACCAAGTTAAATTGTAGATCAATCAGACTGGAGCTTCAATGGGAGCGAGAAAATCAAATGGGAATGTCCAAAACTCCCATGTCATTTTCCGTTTCAAGAGAACTGAAAACTTGAAAGTATTTTTATAATAAAATGTTCTGCTAAACAATTATCGAATTTCTGTATTATCACATCCAGTAATCTAATAAAGCCGATATAAGATAATTTTGGTTAGCTAAGTTTGCGAATAACCTGCACTCGCCAACATAAAATGAAACCATTTTTGTATGTATGTATAGACATGTTTACTTGATATTTTCTTTTTATGAAAGATGCTGTTCTGACTATACAGAACTCTGGTTTTAACTGCACCAACTGTTTATATGGCGAGGACTTCTGTGATCCAAACACTTTCAAGTGTACATATGGTTGCAAACCTGGATGGAAAGGAACACAATGTAGTGAAACATGTAAAACGGAAAAATGTGAAGAATGCATTACCACTCAACTATACAGTGACTCATACGAAACGTGTACAAGGTAGTTGTTTTGTGTTTCCCCGACATGATTTTGTACGTTAGTTCGTACTCGTCATTTTGTCAGTTACATGTTCATAACGCGACTTGAAAAGAGATACTTTTACAAGATCACAAACATTGAAATAGTTGTGATTCATTTGAATTTAAAAGTGTGATTCATTTGAATTTCACAGTAACGCTATTTTGTCAGTGTGGTGGCCGTGAAAAGTCTACCCTTACATACGGTCAGTATTGTGTTCAGTAAATAATCGATTACCCATGTCAAGCAATAATGTTTACGTTGATCAGGAATATCCGGCTAGATTAATCAGTAGCGTAATTGGAATTGCATAGCTAGACGCTGTCGCCGAACGGTACGGGTTCGCTCCCCAGTAGGGGCAACAGTATTTGATTCAGTCTGTTCACGACTCTCACATGGGTTTTGAGATCATCGCTAAAACAAGAGGAACACCTTTCTAATGTTGTGAGAATTAGTATGTTCCGACCCATTACCTTGTTTCTTATATTCTATGTTATTATGAGTGCCATCAAACGTTCTTAGACAGCCATTAATACATTCACATAAACACAAGTTTCAGGCTGTTTTATATGTCTGCACAAAGCAATGCACAGAAAAGATGAAACGTTACTAAAAAGACCTAGCACTTAAAGAACTTGAAATTGACTTTGTTAATGTGTCGTTTTTGCTTGCTTTTAATGTTCTTTTTCCATATTTCATCTATTAAATATCGAAGTAGCGTTGACTGTAGGGGCTGTAAAGAGTCTCCACTTGCATTAAATCGGTGATGATATCATTACGCCCTTTACGGCCGTTGAGAACGATACATATATCTCTGTAAATATTGAGTTTATCTCAAAACGAGGCTAGACGGCGTTAACAGTATTATTCACTCCAGTACTGTCCATGACCAGGCTCAGTCGAACCGAGCTGTACTATTTAGATATCTTTTTCGATGGCTTTGAAAATTTCTTTTTCATATAATTATTTAATGATCACAATACCATCGTTTGTTGTTTTCTGGCGGCCGCAAAATATCTCCCCGTACATTCAAGCAACGCTGTTATCAGTCATATAGCCCTTGAAAGGCCGTTGAGCACGTTAATTATATTTGTGTAAACACGAGACTGAAATATTTGACACTGATCGTTCCAAGGCGGTAACCCATCGGGTTCTCTTTTTTATTTGTTTGTGACGTCTATTTTGAAATCGATCATTGTAAATACATGGTCTCTTCTTCTTTCTTCTTTTGGCAGTGTGGTTAGGGTGTTTCTGCTGGTTTTGGCCAATCCTGATATGCACATTTCACTACTTGATAATATATACTAATTATTTTTCGTGTTGGGTGGCATTGAAAGTTTTCTGTTCATATATTTTCAGATGTCAAGACCCAGGAGTGTATGGCTCTCAGTGTCGTTCGTTTTGCAGTGTCAGCTGCTTAGGTGGAGATAATGATCGTTGCGATATTTTCGGCAATTGCCTTTATGGATGTAAGCCACCATATATCGGTGCGAAATGTGATGAACAAATGTGTGACATACCCTTATGTCACAGATGTAGCATTGGCATTTATGGTGAACTTAGGTGCGACCAGTGCTATTCTGGTGAGTATTGCAGATCTAATCGCAGATCTAATAATAGATACACACGAAGAAGAGTCAAATAAAATCGAAACGCGTAGTAAAATATATAATGACACCAGTTGTTTTGACATGGATATGTTAGCTAATAGATGTTTGTTTACAATTTTGTACACTTCAATTTATCTTCTACGATGAATTACTATTTATAAACTAACGAATCATAATTCTTGATGGTACGCATATTAAGAGGCGTGGATACAGTAAACATGGCTAATATTTAATTGGACTATGTACAATGTTTTGACGCTGATTCAACAACCATTAACATAAACCTTAATACCACACAATTTTCTAAACCATTCTGTAATATTGAGCATTTTTATGCTTGTAAATTTCTGAATTGGATCAATATTTCATGGTGTTTATCTGGGTACATTTATGAAACAGTTGGATTGTTTTAAGTAAACTTAAAAGCACTCAACTGTTTTCATACCCAAATAAAAATAATATGTCGTTTCAATCCTCAAGTGAAATTGTAAAGAATAACCACAAGCACAAATGAAGGAACACAAATGATATAATGCTCGTATAAAGGTATTAATTTATAGAATTATATGTATTATCATATTTCAAACTTTTCATTATCAAAAGAATTAAATTTCCAACATTACATATTTTTACGAATAAGATATTAGATAAGCTACAATTCACTTTCTGTTATCCTAAATGTGAATAAATATATTTTATTTCCTTATATGTATATCATGCAAAAGTGAAATAGGCACATTTGGAATAACCACACCCGATTAACACAGCCTCCCCACACAGATAAAAAGTAAAGCGGAAAAGAGCATGGGTTATAAAATGATCAATTTCAAAAAACGAAAATGTAAAAATAAGATTATAAAAAAGTATAATAAAACATATTTATCAAGTATTAGAGTTAAATACTGTAACAAAATCATACTAAACTAGACGTAACATACGATACTTGGAAGAACCAGACAATACACATTATAAACGGGTAGGATACAGCATTGAAACGGTCATTGGCAATAAAATGTAGGGGTTAAAAATTTAAATTCCCTATATGATCTTTTCAGACTTCTCATTTTTTTTTAAATTATAACTTTTGTCATCGGCAAAACTTCAAGAAAATAAAAAAATGCATATCAGGAATCGCCACATTTACAAACACACTCACCCCAAGTAGCGAAAAAGAAGAAAGGAAAGGAGAGCATGTGTTTATACATGTAAGTATGTCAAATTCAAATAAAACACGACAAACAATAAAGAAAAGTGAGATCCCCTTAGGTGACCGCCTTGGAACGTTCAGTGGAAAAATAATTTGCCAATGGGGGTTTAACTTTATGAATCTTTTAAAGGAAATTTCTGGCAATCAGAACGGAGTGAGTGTTTGCCATGCAGTCCGGATACCTGTGCTGAATGTGAAGAGACCACTGGCATATGTACACAATGTAAACCAGGATATCATGGGAATGACTGCAAACTCGTCTGTAGTATTAGCGACTGTGCTATATGTCATAGAAATGGTTCATGTGCATCTTGTGTTGATGGAATGTTTCCAGGTTTGTATTTTAAATATATTAAATTTATAATTTCATTTAACGAAATGTCGAAATGTGCAATTACCCTTTTTTACAACTATTTAAATTTAATCATGCAAACTTTTACTGACATAGAAACACTGACTGTGTCCGCAAATTACAGCAACAATTTGAAAAAAGCCAGTTATATTATGTTAATAACTATGTACTTGTTCAGACAACATGACTCACAATACATAGAGTGGCAAATTTGCAATCACTTCGCTCTGTTTTCTTGTAAGTATAAGACGTAAAACAATATTTCTATATCACAATACTGCATGTACATTGTATTTCGACAGTGTTAACTTTCAATTAAACCTTTTATAATCATGACAATTGGTATAAGTGTAAGTAGAATCTAATTTAATTTTGGTAAATCCAGAAGGACTGTTTATGAAGTGTAATTATTGTAAACAGTAGATTTTAGTTTCTTTAAAGTTCTTCACCAGCCAAACACCCGTATTAACGATGTAGCTTGATTTTTTTGTAACTGGTCAGTGAGGTGGAGTAAGGTTGCGTTGCATTACTTGTGTTTTTATGTAGGCATATATGGGGAAATGTCATATATGTGATATATGGATGTTTTCTAATGGGCTGAAACATGTATAATCTCTGTCATTGTCATATTAAATAGCTTTATGCTAGCGAGCACTTTAAGCTTCAAGACTATCTTCTTCACACCATTTAATCGTGCCATTTCTTATTTCAAACATAATCTCTAAGTACATTCCTACAAAAAATAGAATCAAAATTATCCATTTTAATAATATATTTCAGACCAGTCGGGAACTATCTGTAAATCTTGCTCCAGCAAAAATTGCTTACGTGATCTCTGTAGCATAGAAACTGGATTTTGTCTTTATGGATGCGAAGATGGATGGTATAGCGATAGTCATGAATGTAAACCTTGTGATAAACTTGTACCAAATTGTGGGAAATGCAGTGAAAACTGTGCTGATGGATGCGACTTTGCAACCGGAGAATGTGTTGGCGAATGCAAATTTGGATTTTACGGTTATTCGTGTCAGAATCAATGCAGCACACATTGTTATGGTGGTTGTCATAGAAACAATGGAACATGTATTGGAGGTTGCACTTCCGGTTTCTTCGGGACAAATTGTCAACAGACATGTAAACCAAATTGTATGAATGATGCATGCAGTTTTTCAGATGGATATTGTCAATGTGAACAAGGTTGGAAAGGTGACAATTGTGATATATTGTGCAACCCAAATTGCTTCGCTGGGGATTGTATTGCCTCAACAAATTTGTGTACGTCTGGTTGTTCAGCGGGGTGGTATGGCACAACTTGTGGTTTTATTTGTAGTTATGGTTGCGAAGATCAAGTTTGTCATAACAACGGATCCTGTGCTGGTGACTGTATTGTCGGATTTTATGATAAGGAGTGCAGTCGTCGCTGCAGCGCCAACTGTAACCTCAATAAGTGTGACAAACTAACAGGTATTACAATTATTTGGGGCGCGTCACGGGAAAAGGTACATTCGGACAGTTGACGTCAATCTTTGAAACGACGTCATAAATTTGAGCAGATGACATTATTTATTATGCATTCCGCGGAAAAAATACCATTTTATTGTCAAAATGTGTAATAAAATCCCATTTTAGTTATAAGAATTTGATTTATAGTTGTAAGTTCTTTTTAAATTTAGTAAAAACTAAAATATCATTTCAAATGACCTAAGGTACTTTTTCCCGTGACGTGCCCCATTTATGACTTTATACCCCTAGTGACAAGTTAGTTTGCCTCTGACCGTTTCGAGGCGGTATCCAATTGTTCTCATTGTCTTTAATTGTTTTTGCTGACTGTACATTTAATAATTTATCATTTTGTAACCCATACTCTGTTTTCATATTTGTTCTTTGACTGGTTAGGGAGACTGTGTCTTGTGCATGTGGCCATTCCTGTTATACATGTTTCAAGCTTATTATACAATTATTTACTTATTAGCTGGGAAATATGCTGTGATATTGACCTAAAAATCGTTATTGACCGAGGCGATAGCCGAGGTCAATAACGATTTTTGCGGTCAATATCAACAGCTAATAAGTAAATAACTGTTTTATTACATGAAATATAAATAGTTATATATGTAATAAACTATATTACATGAATTATAAATAATATAAAAGATGGAAACTTTCGGATTCTATTTATAGACAGGTCAATATCAGCGAAAGCGGGTCAATATCTAGATTTATTGACTCGGTTATTTTGGGGGTGTGACCAATCGCGTTGCGTCTATTTATAGTTCATGTAATAATCAGCTTTAAATATTCTACGAAACATATGCATCTGTTAATAAAAGTATTATTTAACTGTTGATGGTCATAAATCATTTTTAAAATGTTGTACATGTAACCTGGGACCGATGTCTTGTGGATATATTAATTAAAACTTGAAAATTACTGATATTGATTTTGGGGTCAACAGGTCTAAGGCTACTTAAGGTCACTGTCACATTTATGTCACCTTTTACGTTAAAAATCCAGTCTTATATATAATACTTTGTACAGAACGCTTGGGCTTATGTCCTTAATCTTGACTGGTTTGTTTTTCAAGATTACTAGATCGTCAATATTTATTTTGAGATACACATGTATCATCATCATCATCATCATCATCATCATCATCGTCGTCATCATCATTATTTACGATTTGTTTAAATTTGCAGGGAGATGCCTTTTTGGCTGCACTCCAGGTTTTTATGGTGACAGATGTTCAGATAGGTGTCCTACGTTTTGTCTCGACGGGTCATGTGATATGGAAACGGGATTTTGTTTCAAATGCACAAGTGGAAGGCGTGGAGATACTTGTGAAGAAGGTTATAAATCCGATGATATTTATTTCAGTAATATATTAGCAGTAAAATACAATAAGTAAAAGTTAAACATAAATTGATAAACTTTAAGACAAATTGCCAATAAAACATAATAATATGCAAGGAATATGATATGGATATGAACGAAATACATGTCATTTGTTTATTAAACTTAAGCTCTATTTAAAATTGGCTTCATTAACTATTGCATTTGAAACTAGGATGACAAAGGTTAACCTGTCTGTTTTGATTGACTGAAGAGTGGGCGGTACCATTGTGTTTGTGTACATTGGTTGCATTATCTTTTTTAGTTGAAACTGGGACGACAGAGGTTAACCTGTCTGTTTTGATTGGCAGCAGTGTGGGCGGTACAATGGTGTTTTGTGTACTTACAATAGTAATAGTTTGCTGGATTAAACATCGGAGACAGAGGAAATCATTGGATGAACTGATGGTTATCTACCGAGATTCCGAGGTTACGATTGTAAGTTAACAAACGCCTAGCGTCAATGAAAGAAGTATAATAAACCACGATCCAAACCGCTTTAGCGTCAAAGGAAAGATGTTTAATAATTTAAAACCAACACTCACTAAGATTGGAGACCAGACTCAAATCTCAAGCATCTGATTGAAATGGAGATAAAAATATCATTTTAAAAAAATCCAAATCCTTGAAATTTGAGATTGGTCTCAGATCATTTTTGCTGGCTTAAGCGCCGGTTCTTTTTTTTTCTGGAAACTCAGTTCATTGAATGACATCACTTTTAAGTTATCAAGCATTATTCATTTTATGCTTTTCAAGTGAATTATATAATTTTCTCAGTGTAAAAGTGGTATTTCACTGTTTTCAATCAGTGAAATATCATATTATATTTTACTGTTTTTACTGTGTACGTAGGTACTCAAGCGGACATACATGTAATTTCCGAATGAGAACCATTAGAAAATGGGTTCAAGTTTTGGTATATGACGTCATGACGTAACGTCATCAACTGTTTTTGTGCCATTTCATGCAAGTTTTCGGTCAGATTTGTTCAGGTTGTGCAATAAAACTATGAATAGAAAAATATGAATAGTCACTCATGACTTCGCCACTCGTGAAAATACGTAATCCGGAGCTCACTTGGTGAAATATATTTCTATCTTACAGTGGTAAAAAAACAAAATATCCTCCAAGTGCAAGTCAAATGAATGTCTAGTAATCATTACTTTTCAGAGAAGATCATCTGATTCTAATACTTTAAGTGGAAGTACAGATAGCTCTAGCAGTGACTCGAAGTTATTCAAACGTCGCTCCTCCAAGCAGAAAATCTACCTCCGAAAAGAGATTCGTAAGAAAGGGATAACCACGCTATTTCAAGGACAAATTATTACGAAATCCGGTAGAAAGAAACATTGCGTAATTAAAGTTGTTAAACTTACAGGTACATACTTATTATACGCCTACCTAGCAAAAGACTCTTAAGAAATATAATCTTAAGGGTGGCCATGGTATAAATGAATTGAAGTTTATAATCAGGACTCTAAACAAGATAATATACATGTAAATAACGAATAAAAAGTAAAATGTGCATATTAGGATTCATCGCACTTAAAAAAACAAAGCCTCCACACGCAGCGAAAATGTAGGGAGGAAAAGAGATCAGGGGTATATAAGAATATTAATTTTAATTTTAAGACACCACAAACAATTAAGAAAAAGAGAACCTTTGGGATTACCGCCCTGGATCGGTCAGTGACAAAACAATTTAAACCAGGACCTAGAATGAAACAGCCGCTCTGCAGTTTATCACTTGATTTTATTGATCTAGATGTTTTATGTATGAGGTAAACACAAGAATAATTTCACATCAGTGTTAGTGCTTGAAGTATACCCTTAGGATGTAGGTTGCAGTGAACTAATTGTAAACCACAGTGATGTTGGTAAAGAGTTTTTGCTGTCCGGTTGTATTGTTTGTTAAAAAAGTATTGCATCGAAGGGTTTATATTTTTAAATAAAAATTGTGCCAAAACCTTATTTAAAGTATTACATGGATGGTGTCTGAATTTACAATTAGGTCGTAGCTACGTTCAAGTTCCATTATAACTCTTTGAACAAGGCTGTAATATTTTTTACATGTCTACCTAAAACTTTCGCTGTGTATAAAGCCATTTACCATCTTTAAGCACTCTACCCGGGGTTAGGCGGCGTAGACAGTTGTTTGCATTTCCATTACAGCCTAAGAACAGGCTCAATCAAACCGAGCTTGTAATGTTACGATTTTTGTCGTGAATTAAAAAAGTTTAAAAAAGAATGAAAAAAATACCGACTTAAGATATATGAACCCATTTACTTTAATTAGAATGCTTAAGTTGTGATTACATATAGGAAGCTAAAATTCACTGTCGTGAAACCGCAGATTTCTACCAATTGTTAAGTGCCCTGTGGCAGTTCTCAAGTTAGCAACCACACAAGAAGGAAAATGGTATGTGTTATGTTGTTCGCAATTTGTGGTCATACTTGTCTGTATAGAAAGGTATATCATATAATGGAAATAATTGTTGAATCTGTGATTGAATGTTTCCTTTAAGACTAGGTGTCCGTTTCGCACTGTAATATAAATAAATTAACTTATTGGCTGGTACAGGGCAGTTGTTACACGACATTGAAATGGTTGATGATAACATGACACCAGTTAAAAAAAAAACAAAAAAAACCTGCAAATTTCGTTTCAGAGTTGGCAATTAATAAAGGTGAGTTAAACAAGCTGGTTGAGGAAACAAAGATACACACGTTGTGCCACTTGCATATCAATGTAGTTCAGGTTTTGGCACCATATCATAATAAAGGTTTGTATAGTACCTGTACAATTGTTTTCATTTAAGTATGTTTGTGTTGCGTGTTTAATGTTGTATTGTCACTAGTTCATGTAGTTGGTTTTAGGACAAGTACAATCGCAACATTCTAAACCAAATTTAAATTAATAATTATCCGTTGATACTCGAATATCACATCTAGCATACCTTGGTGAGCTTTCTCCTCGATTCCTTAAGATTTTTTTCTTTGTCATTTTATTCTGCATTTGAAGGAATGAATGAAATTTATTGAAATATGATACACATGCTAAACCAAAAACATTAGTTTTGTCTTGAATTGTAATCTGGAAAGTATGGAAAAGTGAAAACTGCTAATTGCGGTAAGTTGAGCTTGTTTTAAGAAAGTAAACAAAAATCTGTAAAGTTTACACTATGCCTTTTACTGCTTATAAAAAACAGCAGCAATAATCTATCACTGAATTTTTGTTCAGTGCATTATTTAAAGTGTACAGTCCAATCGCGATGACTCAAAATGCGATGACTCGATGTACCGCCCTGAGTTGACATGAAAGGCCGGCCCTTTCTTTTTTTCTTAACAATTCAATATTAAAAGATGTGATCACTGGAAATTCAAAGAGTTGACAGTCCAATCGCGATTATTCCAAATGCGTTGATTCAATATACCGGCCTGACTCGACATAAAATGCCGGTCCTGTCCATTCTAATTATGAATTCAATATTAAAAAATACGGTGACTCGAAATGCAAAGTGTCAAAAATGGGCTGAATCGAACTAGTTACAATGAATTAAATATAATCTTATCTCCAGCTAAGTAGGAGATAAGTTGATTTTATTTATGCAAGTTTCGTGTTTTTCCTTAAAGGATTAAAGGCAATTTATGTTCTATTTATTTTAATTTATAATAATTGATAGATATATATTCAGTGCAACATCAGTTTATTTCCAAAATGCATCTGTCGTTGATCGTCTTTAGCATAAAATCACAAATGCTGGGATACTATTTTCATCGTTTTCTGTTGAAATTTGTGTGACTCTAGTTTCATTAATTTCATTACAAAGATGTTTACTGCGTTGCTATGGAGAGGTGCGTAGAGTCAGGCTTGGTGCCTTTTCTTCAAAATCTCTCTTCCTCAACAGAAGATGGTTTTCCTGAATCAGACAACTTAAGACTTGTGCAGCTTGCTATCGATACATGTTCTGCCCTATGCCATATTCATACACAACAGGTAGACTTTAAAAGACATTTGACCAGCATGAAAGGTGTTCGTAATTCGTGAATGTAATGGTGGTTATATAAAGATGTTAAAATCTTAAATTGTGTTTTGTTTGATACCATGATCTCACAGAAAGTGTCGAGCAATTTGGAGGCAGTAATATTACAGACCTCCATGTAAAAGATGATATTCATAGAAGCAGGAGTCGGGGTTTGGCCATGACATTGTGTCCATTTTTCATTTTAGACCATTTTATTTGCAATTGTCAATTTTAAATGTGAAATGTGTTTGAACGACAAAGCCGCGTTGCAATGCAATAGATTATAAAACCAATTAACTTACTGTTAGCAGTTTAAACAAAAAAGTATTTGTTTCTCCTTTTACACGTTCAGCTTTGGATTATGTTAAACGGTTCTTATATTCAGGTGATACATCGAATGGTGATGGCAAATCATGTCTACGTGAACAGCAATTTAGTGGCAAAGGTTGGGGACTTTTATTGGGCAGCAATATTTCCTGACAACAGCGACTCCTTAACAATAAGAACGGTCCGTATGTATATGTTTGTTTTAACATTAAGTGAAATTATTGTTTTGTTATTATTTAAGAAAATAAGGTTATAATAATTTTTGTTTAAATGAAATCCATTGATGTCAGAGGGTCTACATTGTACATAAATGGCAAACAAAAAACCTGAACTTCAGTTGACGTTCATCTATGATTAAAGTTTTGTACCACTCCACCAAAAGGTTTCATCAAATTAAACAAAAACAACAGTGAAAATGCCTGCGATAATAGCAATGCTTTTGATGGACGTGGTTACTTTAACAGCTACGAGGTACACATTTCTTACACTTGTGGTGATATTAATGGCCTCTGGCACCGATGTGCAGAGTAAGCAGCATGAACGTATAATATATGATAGTGTCTCTGGCTGGGAGCGAACCCGCACCGTCACGGCGACAGCGCCTAGCCCTGCAATTCCTGCGACGCAAGCAACTGAGCAAACCAGGACAACCCCCCAAAAAGGTTGATCGGATAGCCCTGATATACGTAACAATCACAGCATGACATCGGTAACGGGTTATGTTACTGATAACAGTACTGACTAAATGTACGGTGAGACTTTTTACGGCCGCCACACTGCACAAATAGCCTACTGTGATTTTCAAAAAATAAGAACAATTAATAGAAAACCTGAAATATGCACAATCCAGAAAACACATTCTCCCCTTGCAGACAAAAATTAGAGATGAAACAAGAACTTGTGTTTAGTTAAAATAATCAATTTAAAATTAGACTCAACGGACAATCAAGAAAAAAGAGAACCCGATGCGGTTACCGAATTTTTGCCAGATTCGGATTTAACAAGATTCAAGGGTGCACAAACCTCACATGTGCGTTCATACAAACTTTTGAACCATTTAATCATTTGGGTCTGCTAAATTTTTCAAAAGATGTTGTTGATTTTGGACAATGATATAATGCTTTGTAATATTTTAGAATGAACTGCCTCCAGACAGTTACCCATGGCAGTCACCAGAAGCTAAAGATTGTAACAGATTTTCATTTCAGTCGGATGTGTGCGTAATTGTTTTGTTTGCGATTTCTTCATTTTAAGCGCTGTTCACATGTTCCTTATACGAAAACTTTACGCACATTTAAAGTGTTTACATACACGTTAAAGTTACGTTGAAGAAAGCTCCCTTTTTACATCAAGCTTATTAATCAATATATTAGCGTGTTTATAAAGACATTTTTGAGTTAACATTTTGTACAAAAATACGTAGAATTTTTAAATTAAAAACTATTGTTCATTTGTTACAATCATTTTTTCCGTTTCTCGCTCTATATGCATTACTTTCAACAATAACGTTGTAGGAATTCCCCATGTCACTTTGCGAAATTTTGTTTGTTCAGTGCAGTGCTATCGTAGCACCAGCACACTTGGTATTGTTGAAAAGATCTAAATAATATTGTGCAGATATTATATTTCCGAACATTTGAAATCGCTCCGTTTATCTATGCGTGTATGCCATTGTTTACCGAAATTCTCACTTTATTATTTAGCTGGAGTTTAGGCATGCTGTTCTGGGAGATTTTTTCCTATGGTAAAAGACCATTTGAAGATAAAGACCAATATGAATACAGTCAAGTGATATCAGAGGGACTTAGGCCAGCTAAACCAGTGTCTGCTCATAATACCATGTACGTACGGGTGCATGTTTCATGTATGTAGTAAATTAATCCTTAAAAAAGTCATAAACTGACGAATTTTACCACAGGAACGTTTTCAATTGTTAAAAAAGTATATAGGTATGCTAGATTTATATTATTTGCAATACATACAGTCGAACTGAAACATGACGAATTCAATAGCGTTGATTCTAGGCTATTTAAATTTTACTCACAATATCAGCCATTATTTGAATGCAGGTGCCAAGGTTATAAAACTGAGCATAGAAACCAGTCTCAAATCTCAAGCATCTGATTGGCTGAAATGGCGACTGGTCGCAATTTCAGCAAATCAGATGCTTGAGATTTGAGACTGGTTTCCAAACTCAGTTTCATAACCTTCGGCCCAGGCCAATCCATTATTTTTGTTTGGAATCGGTAATTGTGCAGTTAAAGTTTTGATGTTTAATGTTTGTTTGCATGCAACTCACATCTCTTTGTTTAATATAATATAAAAAATATAATATAATACAATTTACTATAATATAAATGTAATATAATATAATATACAATAATATATAATAATACAAAATATAATATAGTAATATATAATATAATAATAATAATTGGAAAAATAGATTTCAATTATCACTAAAATGAAAACAGATTTAAGATCCGATAAAACAAAGCCACTGTCTTTTCGATGGTAGATATCGCATTATGAAGAATTGCTGGCGGTATTCGGCACATGACAGAGCTTCTGCCGAGACTGTTCGACAACAACTTCTTGGAATTCAGGTATACACTTAGCCTGGCATCAGCTAGATGTTTTATATAAAAAAAGAACACTGAAATACTTATTATTTTTTATTTTTCAATTCATTTCATTTTCTTTTTTTTAATATGCTGAACCATCTATGTTCTGGGAGATAAGGGAAGTAAAATGCATATCAATAAGGTACCATCAGGAGTTGCTTTCTTTGTAGGTATAGATAATTATTGTATTAGTTACATGAAACTAAGCATATAAAAACAAAGGGACGGGAGCCAGTCTAGTTTACAATCTACGTTTGTGATAGGAAAACTTAACAGAAAAAAAATCAAACTTTAAATCCCAATTGCCTCAATGGATTATTTGTATTGGGAAAATGCTTTGCAACTGACCTTTTAGGACGGTTCATTTAACCGCTCTGGTTCTTAATATTATTACATTTAAGTGGTGTCTTTAAGTGAGAACCTGTTCGGGCAAATTTTAGTTTGATGGTAAGACACCCAGTAGCAAAAATGGTTTTTGTCGCTGACCGTTCAAGGCGATGACCCCTCAGGTTCTCGTTATTGTTAATTGTCTGAGATCATTTACATTAATCATTTGATAACCGTTGATTTCTTTTCATCTCTACATTTTTGCCTGTGGAAGGAGTCTGTGCTTCCTGGGTGTGGCAATTCCTGCAATGCATATTTCACTTTTTTATAAAAATTAGCACGTCATTAATAATTCCCTCTTTTCCTCCCCTACATGTCTACTGTGTGATATGCTCTTTTTCAGAATGAGGCTATGCCTGATACATGTAATACACAATGTCTGTTTGAATTTGTACTTAACGTAGCCATATAACTTCTGCAAAAACGGGTTTTGAACTAAATATTGTCTAACCATTTAGCTTTTACCATGTTTCCGTTTCCGATGAGTTCTCGTCCTTTTTTTAAATTCTTGATTTTTAAATCTCAGACGATTTGTATTTCATTACAGGGCAGATTCTCTGATGTGAACGGTGTTTGTGTAGACGTATAGAAAAAAAAACCTGATTTCAGTTCCAGTTAATTAAACTACAAACGAAAACCTTTATTGACCCTTACTGAATCTACTGGTCGCGCAGATCATATTTATCCGAAGCTACATTTGTATCTATTTGTCTTTCTGTCTGCCGATCAGTCTGTCTGTCTGCCGAGATCTAAGTTTACTGACATTATAAACAGTTTTTAATGAAGAAGGGCACTTTAAATTTTTACTTTTTTTCTTCCTTAGACAGAGCAATCAAACCAGGTCTTTAATAAAAGTATCTAAGTATTGTTCGATGTATTTTGGAGTTGATGAACGGAGATTTTGGAGGTCAAATAATATGCAAAACAATGTTCATATGCTTCCTTTTTTGCTTTTGTTATTGCTGTTTTAATTTAAGCTAGTATTACAATATTAAATTTATTTAAATTCAAATATACTTCTTGATGGTTTGTTGTATCTCCCTTTTGTTTCCTTGCATATCCTTGGTGTTTCATTTAACCTCCTTGGTGTTTCCATGTACATGTGTAACAATTTCCATCTAAGGGTAACGGATCTTATTTCACGACAAGAATACAAAGAGGTTTAATTATCAAATGTTATAATATAAAATGTAGAAGACCGGTAAAGCATATTAAAATGATTAATACACAGTAAACGTACGAGAGAATATACTGTAAAACGCATTAATTTCGTGAGGTCAAAATTTCGCGATTTTGTAATAAAATCAGCTAGTTTCTTTATTCACATATTTATGAATTCGCGACGTCGTCAGTTTTATTTTAAGATGCATATTTTCGGATAAACTTATTTTCGGATATGCGGAAACTGATAATACATTCGCGGTATTTATGAATTCGCGAGGTAAGCGATTCGCGAATATTAGCGAAAATAAAACTAACGCGAATAAAACCAGGTTTACAGTTTTTAAAGACAAAGTTTTTAAATGTTATTAACGCTTTTAAATACAACTGGATGTTTATGACTGAATTAATGGCAAAATTAATGCGAATGTCATAAGATATTTACAGGAAACTCGTAACAGACATCGATTAAATTAATGTGCTTGTGAAATTTCGATTTCAGTTGGATTGCGGCTTGCAATCAAAAACATCAAACGCGTAGCGCGGCGACACATATTTCCTTTGAGAAGTAGCGGGCGAGTTTAATTGACGTAACGCTGTTTTTATTGTAAATCTCGCCTTCAGGTTGCTTTAAGTCAGACCTTTTGTCATTGCTTCAATGCTACATGTACCATAATTAAAATACTTGAAGAGAGTAGAGACGCAAAATTAATGTAAACCGATGTGGGCTATACAATACCTCAAAAAGATGAACTTACCGGCGAATTTGGGCGGCCATTAACCGTTCATGGTATCAAAACAAAATCGTAGATTCCCCGAAGTGATTCAAGACGTGGTCTTGTATGAAGGACATTTCCGAGTCTCGATCAAACTGAGAAGTATTTAGGAGGAGGTCGTGTATTAGAATGTATACGAGATTTGAAAGCGGCTAATGAAGAAGCGTTCCATTCACGTATAGTTTTTTTGGTAGGAAAACTTCATGATACAGGTGAGTGTGAGTGTGCGTTATAACCAAAGGAATGTCACCCGTGTTTCTTAATGTATATCTACTTTGTTGGGTAGCGGATATAAGGTTTGTTAATGGTGTCGGGTTAAGTTTGTTTTTTATTTTGTAAAATAGTATAAGACGGTGTGTTTTGCACATCTCCGAAAGTTTTCCAATTGAAGGTCATTGTAGAGTTTTGATATGTTGCACAGTTTGATAGCACCGGTTACTATTCGTGCGGCTTCGGTTTGAATTGAATCAAGTTCGTTTTGTTCCTCAATTGTGCAATTATCCCAAACAGTGTCTCCGTTATCTAAGAGCGGCGGATAAAAGAAGTTTTAAAGCGTTTTAAATTTGCTCGTTTGATTGTATGTTTAAGAGTGCGAAGGATGCCATTCCTCTGCCAAGCGCGACTTAAAATATTTGCGATATGAGATTTCCATTTACCGTTATTATCAAATGTTATAACTAAGTGTCTGTTGCTTGCAACATTTTTATCAGAATTTTGTTCATTACAATATCTGTATGAATCGTTTTGTTAACTTTTCTTGGTATAATTAAACTTTCAGTTTTGCTAGGGTTGAAATCTACCAGCCAATTAGTCGCCCACTTATGAATATTTTGTAAGTCGCGATTGAGTTTTTCTGCAGAGCTTTGAGGATTGTCAACGACTATTTGAAGGCTTGTGTCATCAGCAAATGAACGAAGGTTCGTAATAAAAAATTTAAACAACTTGGGGTTATTCTTCTTTATGGTTTTTTGCGGTTTTATCTAACCCTTCGGCTTCAGTACAGAATGCTCGGCTTCAGTACAGAATGCAAAAAGTTGAAATTTAACACCTTAAAAACTGACAATTTCTTTCTTATTTAAACACTATGGTTTTGCGGTCGGTCTTCGTTATTTTTATATGACAGGTAAATGACGCAGCGATTTTTCAACGTCGTCACTTATAATAAAAGTCCTTATCTTCAAAATACTTGTTTTGCATACACTTCTTGGATAAAAATTAAATTAAAATTTGATGAATTTGCAAAGAACCGCACACGACATAAATGCTGGCATCTTTTTGCAGTTAAATCATCATCATCATCATCATCGTCATCATCATCATCATTTTCATCTTCATCATCATCATCTTCTTATTATTAGTATTCTTCTTCGTCGTCGACTTCAACATCATCATCAACGTTATCATATTCATCATCATCATCATCATAATCATCATCATCATCATCATTATCATCATCATCATCATGATCAATAACACTATCTTCTTAAACTGCAACAAGAACAACAAAAACAACACAAGTTTACTTGCAACATATTCTTTTAAAGGATGAATAGCATAAAAATAAAAAAGTTGAGAAAATTAAAAAAGCAAATTACCTTAATAATGATTAAAATATGAATTATGAGATGACGAGTTGACTTATTTTTCTGTCAATATTTTTACTGACTTAACCGGCATTGCTAGTTGTATTCACCAGTTGCTTACCGCGCTATAAATATTAATCAAGGTAGCATTTGGTGTCTTTAAAACAACAACAACAACCACAAAAACTGAATACCTTCTATTGAAAATATTATTGATATGATTTTTAATAAGTACATTTTATCTTAAAAATACAAAAGCTGAAATGATTGCAGAAAGTATTATTAAACTTTATGATTTAGAACGTGTACGTCTTCTTCTTTATACGTGAGCGAAGTCATTTTAACAGCAATCTGATTGTAGTAATTATTATTGTCTTTATGATTTAGAACTTGCATGCCTTCTTCTAAATTTAAATGTGAGCGAAATCATTTAACAGCAATCCAACCTTCATTCATATAGGATTGACTTTTTGCCTCATACATGTACATGTGAAATGATTGTACACGTATCTTAATTGCATTAAATTAATATGGTGATAGCTTTAGGTGTCATATAACTATGTTTATAGATTTGAGGCTTGAGGTTTTATTCACACAATTTTTGTTTGAACGGATACTTTACATGTAAAAATGAGAATTTTCTGTTGTTCATCATGCTTTAAACTTTGTATTGTGTTTCTTGTTATTGGAGGTGTTTCATTTAATATGATGATAGAGACTGGATATATAACGACTTTTAAGGTGAATGCAATTTAATAAATTCAAAAGTGCCTTTGCAAACTTTGTGTGTTGCTTTAGTTGATATCATTTCTGAAAAAATATCGAA
This sequence comes from Corbicula japonica, assembly GCA_038501625.1. NCBI lineage: Eukaryota > Metazoa > Mollusca > Bivalvia > Venerida > Cyrenidae > Corbicula > Corbicula japonica. Next base: position 872,695 of record JAZAYU010000208.1, read on the forward strand.
CCACTGAAAATCGAATACATGTAATAATAACTGGCATTTAAAAACGTTATAGTTACCGATTTGAACTATTTAATACCGGATGCACATCACAATAATCAAATTTATAAACAAAACCCTTCTCTTGCCTTTAATAAGCGTAAATAAAGTTAACATAGTTTATGGGCGGAAAGGGGTAATTTTAGATTATAAAACTTAAATATTAATTGAATCAAATTTATAAAAAATTTAAAAAAAAATGCGTCAGAAGAAATTCAGCATTTGCATTTAATTTAATTAATATCTTTTTTTTAGTTCATCAGATCTCAAAAAGGAACCAAACAAACGAATGCAATATTACTTTCGTTATTACATGTGTCATTTATTTCATTTCAGTTTATTTAATTGTTTCTGCGTCTATTTCGAATGTGATCATTAAATAACTCATGATCTTTTCTCCTCTCTGCAGTTTGACTGTGTTTGGCGGCTGCATTTTCTAGGTGTGGTTATTCTTGATATACATGTTTCTTTTTTTCGTTACGTTTTGGTATTTGATATGTTAACGTTAGCTAAAATAATGCTGTTTTGAACAACAATGGCTAAACTGTGTTTTCAGGTGTAACGTTGCATTTACAAAGCTCATTACTCCACAAATAAATACCTAAAATTAACTCATTCCAGTTTCAACTGCCCTGTCATGGTTTCGCGATTTCTCGACTAGAGATGAACTTGAAAATGAGGTAAGTAAATTACTAAAACGTATAGAAATAAAAATATATTCCGAATGAGTTTGGGCCTAAATAGAATAAAGATAGTGTACCCTAAACAATAGTATGCTTGTCTTCTCGCAGAGACAATAGCTTAGTGTTCAATTTTTTTTACTTTTGCAAATTAAAGACTTCTAGACAAACATTAACTTTTATAAAATTTAATTACTTAATTGCTCTTGTTCTCCTGTTTAACAATTTATTCTAGCAACAAATCGAAATAAATCCACAACAGTTACAAAGTTTCTTCTTAACTTTGTTTTGCTTAATAGACTGATGTATTGGTACATTGTAAGACGTAAAATCTTGTATCAAACTTACTTTGAAAATATGGTTTTAGAAAAATAAACACGGAACCAACACATAGGAAAACGCCGGAACCAATCGATATCGTATATACATGGGTTAATGGTTCGGATCCGGCTCACGAAGCTGCGGTACGAGCTTTTGAACGGACACATGGCTATTCAGAGCGGTAAGCAGTTCGACAAAATATTACTCAACTTAGGAATCACAATATTAGTGCATAATGCTGGTTCAAAATAAGAAACCGATTAGCGTGATAAGCGCCGAAGAAAATACAATATTTAATTTAGTTACATCTACTTTTAATGATGTCGTTCTTATTAATGCATGCAAGAACTTTGTTTAGACATAACAAAACATGGATTGTTAAGAACAAAATAATGCGATTCAGAGACGGCGAATTATTCAGTAACTGACGCTTTAAAATCACAGTTTCACCACACAGTCAAAAGTTAGCACACATAGGGGCAACTAGAGCATGCGTTTAAATAATTATTTTACGAAAATTTTCAAAAATGAAAAATGAAACCACAAACAATAAGCAAAAGTATAAACGCGATGATATACCGCGTTGGAATGGTCAACTGCACGATATTTTTCCACCAGGTGTTTAAACCGGGTTTTATTTTTTTTAAGTATTTCTATTATTATTATTGTTATTTCGTATTTAACAGGTTGAAGCCAAACCGTTTTGAAGACTGGAATACTATGAAATTCTCATTAAGGTCGATAGAAAAATATGCAAACTGGACACGGCATATTTTTATTGTGACGAATGGACAGATACCACGCTGGCTTAATCTCAGCAACCCCAGTGTTTCAATAGTGACACACAAGGTGATATTTATGCCTTACCTTTTTAGTTAAGTCGGATACAACGTATTTTAGATTGATGTTGTGGTGTTTTAAATTAATGTAAACCCGTCTTTCGTGTAGGCTACTTAAAATACTCGTTAAATTTTCAAACTTGCTGTACAAACCATTCGGTCCCGAGTAAGGATTATATACGAGAAAGCGATATTTATTTAAACACTTGGTGTCGAAAAGCATCTAAACACAAATGACGTTAAAAAGATAATTTAAGGGGAGAAACCCAAACTTCCTGTTGAGATAATTAAACTTTTTTATGGTAATTTTATCTTTTTTATGATTGCATTTTGTAGTTACTTATGTTACTTAAAACGATACTTTTCATTTCAGGAAATATTCACGAATACAAGCTACTTGCCAACATTTTCTTCCCCTGCGATAGAGAGTAATATCCACAGAATCAAAGGGCTTTCAAAACGTTTTATTTATTTCAACGATGATTTGTTTCTTACTGCCCCAGTGTCAGTTAATGACTTTTACGAAGATGGCTTTCAGGTAGTATTTCAATATTGGCTTTCAGTATTTTTTTTTCAATAAAATATGGTAACTTATTAATAGACAACATAATAATATGTAAATAGAGAAAACTAGACTTAGCGTTATTGATTAACATTTAAATGTGTCTGTGACGGACAAAATGGAGCTTATACGATTATAATGATTATAATTTCGAAAATGCAATAAACATTTTGTGCATATAACAATTTGACAAGTACTGCTTGCATGTGCCCAGTTTTGGTCTTAGTTTGTTTTTGGCATTCGATGACTTAAATTAAAATACTTTTGCCATGTCCCAATGAATTATTTTCTGAAAATAGTAAAAATAAATAATATAACTGGGAATAAAATTACAGTTTCTGCTGTTTAATTTAGTGTTTTGATGCCAACAACACGTTTTTCATTGATATAACATCATTTTAACTTAAAACTGAAAGTATCCAACAATCCTTGTATTTTAAGATCCTGTTCACGCTCTTACTGTATCTTGGAGCCTAAACGGCAAATTAAATTGCTTATGACGGAACTTATAAGTACCGTTGGTACTTTTTTATTCTTTGTGACAAAAATTATGCAATTTTTCATAGAACTTTCAATGATTAAAAATAAATCAAAAGTGTTATTCTTTGTTATATCTTAAGTTTATATTATATATTATCTTATGTGATTACATGTATCTCTGGTGTCTATTACATGTACATTCTAGATCAAAATCTAAAATCGACCAGTAAACACGTTATTTCGAGCTCCAGCTTTATGTTTCAGATACGTCTTGATCCCAATGTGTTTGGAGATTGTTCAAAAGCTTGCAAACAAACTGATGTAAATAACGGAGTATGTGATGAACCGTGTTTTCAAGAACAGTGCGAGTGGGACGTCGATGACTGCCCTGGAAAAGCCAAATCGGGAAATAGTTTAAAATTAAACAAGTTAGGTAGGCAGTCGTTGCGCTTATTTTACTTCATTTTGTCCTTAATATATATGTAATGACTTTATTAAATAGAAATGCCTATTTTCAGTAAAATTGCTTTACTCTTACGGTCATGGCTGTCCAATCAATGTAATGGGAACTGCTTGGTTTTCAGTTGTGTTGAAGAGTGAAATAGAAAGACTTAGTTATGAAAACGAAGAAAATTTTCAAGCAAAGCAAGTTATTACGTCATAGAGGGAAGATTTACAAAAGCCGACCTAAAATTATTATCTTTTTTTTTAAATGGCATTTAACACACAAATGGTTTGTATTTTATAATTTATATTGATTGATTTCTTTACCTGATAAGAATTGAAGATAAAAATAACCCTTTGGCAGTGTCTTTGTAATTATAAATCATATACAGTCCAGGTCAAGCAACAGTAACATCAATATTTACATTTGGTAGTTTGAAAGTTCCGACATACAGTCTAACCTGTCTTTAGCAGCCAACCAAGGGAGTGACAAAAAGTGGCTGCTCTACACAGTTGGCTGTTAAAGACAGGTTGAAATGAGAAAAAATGTCCGTTAAGGACATATTCAAACTGGCCGTTTAAGACAGGTGGTTGCTATTCGCAGGTGGCTCCTGAGGCACGTTTAACTGTATTCTGGATAAATGTCCAGGTGTATAAAATTATCTTTAACATAAACTTATGAATGCTGTTTTACAGACGATAACTCATGTTTTAGTTCAAATGCCTACTATGCAAAAATAGCTAAATAATATTAACATTTGTTAGTTAAAATTGTGACTGATGTGAACATTATGCTATATTACAGATGATGAAACAATATGGCAGCGTTCAATGTTGCATACTAGCTACCAGTTAAATAAGCGATTTAGCCCACGCAGAAGGCAACCACCAGTCCATGTCCCACTCTTGATCGACCAAGACATACTTATCGAGATGATCAATAGGTATGCTTTTAACCAAATTCAATGTATTACTCGTAACTATGTTACCGCGGTTCTTGCATTGAATTCTACGAATTTTATTTCTCAAGCACACATAAGGGTTAAAAGATTGCATACATGTACTAAAATTAAGAAGGAAACGTCCAGTAAAACACATCAAGTTATACCTGGATGACACATGCCTTTTACATTATTTATTTATACAAGTATCTGTCATGAGTGTGAGGTGAAGATGGAAAATTCTGTCACCTAGGGTGAACTGTTTTTTTTTTGTGGAACGAGGTTTTGTCGAGTTCCTGCCAGAACAGTTCAACCGAGGGGTCATATGCAAAAAATGTTTTTCTTTTCATAGAATTTATTATTTATTGCATTTGTATAATACAATGTGTATTCCGTCTTATTTTGTTACTGAATTGTTGACGTTAACAAACTCATTCTCAAACAGAAGTGTACTGACTGTGACTGGCAAAAGGGGCTTACAGACTCACCATCCCAAACTGATATTAAAGCGTTTCCTAAACTTATGAAATAAACGTGATGTGTAATGAGTGAAATTTAAAGCTGCTAATAATATTTATATAATTATGGATGTTATAAAATAAAAAAATCAATTGCCATTGTTGATAATGACAACGATGTTTACGTTAAAACATGTATATAAGACGCCATAGATTATCATTGTACACATTCATATGAAGTTGTTTAGATTCTAACATTTTTTTCAACGAACGTATTTGTCGCTTATTCCATTATTCCTTTATTTAAGCTTTTAAAGATCCTTTACTTTGTAAAGGTGTAAGTTTATTTTCAGTTAACTAATTTATAAATAAAAAATGGTTGCTATGGCAATACGTTACATGACTAGGACGTGAACAAAGCACTTTAATTCGTATTTATACAATTTAATGAACTCTGCAAGCGGACGAAAACCGGATGTTGAAATTTCGCAAAATTTAATAAGAATAAAAAAATGTGTTTTTTTTTCAGTCACAGTCGCTCATTGACGAGGAAAGTAATAAGAGCTTGGCACATGTAATTCTAGATTCACATCTGTACGACATTCACCTTTGTGCAACATTAACCGCTATTATTTACAAAAGGGACCAAATTATTTTTACAATTATTTAAAAATCTACAAAGTATTTTGGTCAGATATATAAGGTGAACTACAAACAACATTTATAAATAATATATTTTTATGTTAAACAGTTTTCCGGAGGAATGGGAACGGACTTCATCCCACCAAGTCCGACAGTATAATGACATGCAGTACCAATTTGCATATGTTAATTATCTTCTAGAACTATCCAACCAATCAGAAAGTAACATCAAAACAAACAGGTATTTAAACTTGTTTATACATGTACTGAATTGAATGTTGAAGTATGCAAATATTGTTCCAGAAAGTACCCTTCTTTTCAGGAAAATTACTTTACAATTGGAACAACTGACATCGTTTATAGAGCATATGCAAAAATGTACAACTAATTGTCCCAGATATATATAAAATTAACATGAAATGTACAAGAAAAAATGTTTAAAGGTTTTTGATAGAAATGAAATATAAATATACGACGTTTAAAATACGTTTCCCCTTATAAAGTAGCTTCTATTTAGATATCGATCGTTGTATAGCCATGCTATTGTGTATGTGTTGGAAAATTGTGTCTGCTTGATGTGGCCATCCCTGATATGCATATTACACATTTTAAGCCATTGCCTTTAAATTAAAACCAATAACTTTAATTTTGTTTTGTTTATTCTGAAGTTTGCAAAATAATAACTTGGCTAATCAGATACAATTTAATTTAATTATCTTAAAAGAAATTAACGTTTTAACACCATTCAAACAATGCCTTATATTGATGAAATTTCATATTATGAGACTCAGATTGTTCATCGCGATACTATACAATCTAAAAAGGTTTTGTGAATGCGTGCACAGGTGTGTGCTTTTCCTATTTAAAAATGTCCATTGAACTATTGGTTGCACACGATTGTATTAAGTTGGTTCGTTTTTACCAGGCTTAATAATGTGATTAATTAAGACCGGAACACATTTCAAATAATACTTAACACATTGCTAAACAGCTTATTAATAAATGATTGAAATTAACAAAAAAGAAAGGTCATGCTGGAGATATCTCGCTTGTTTGAACATGTTTAAATATCTTGGTTTTCTACTAACCATATCATGTTTTAGTCAAGGATGCAATCTTATTTAAATAGGCTGACAGACATAGACTACAAAATAAGAAGAATTACAGAAGATATCGAAAGCCTTCCAAGCATTAATGCATATCAACAAAACGATGAAAGGTAGCGCTTTAATTTGTTGCTTTTTCTTCGGCGTGTGTTTAAGACAGACATAAAAACGTTATACATCTATTACATAATCTATAATAAAAACAGTCAGGTGACAGAGACGGGAATTTAAATATGACTTATTAGCAAAATGTTTTTCATTAATACGATATTCTTATAACACAATGTCTTTCCATCTACTTCTTGGCTGCCTGGTAGGCTGTGTAAATGAGTGTTGCGATTTCTGGTACATGTATGCATATTTCATTTTTTTTCAAATGTAATGGCACAGTCTTAATCCGGCGATCAATTCTCACCAACAGATGTTTTAGTCCACTTTGCATACGTCAGATTTGCTAAAAATCTTATTAAAGGAAATACTTAACATAATCAAAACATGTGAATGTCTGATATTTCAGCAATATCAAGTTCGCTATGTTAGGAGATGCCGTGGAGAAAAAGTTGTCAAAAGATAGGAAAATGGAGCTTCAAACGAAAATTGACGAGGTTTTTACAGAGTTGTTTCCAAATCCATCAGAATTTGAAATCCGGAATTAAAAATAATATTTACGTTGAACATTATCATAATTCAATATAAGTTAAACTCTTTTCTTCAAGTTTTGATATTCACCTACTTGAACATATCTATATAATGAATCTCACCTAAGTCTGACCTAAAAAATTGTAAGATCTGATGGCGACCAACAAATACCGTATATAAGCAATAATAGTGGTTTTCCCGAATAACCATGACAACTTTATTTAGAAACCGTCCACACCTGAAGCACAATTCACAATCCTATCGGCATGGGACGCAAAATGATCTGAAAATGACATTTTTGTGGAAATGAATGCAATACTACATGTTTATAAAATACACCAATCTTCCGTTAAAAATATGTCTTTCGCGGATTGTCATCATTTTGCTGGGTTTAAAACACATTGTTTACATAGATAACATATATACATTATAATAACGTTCTGAAGGCGTCGACATTTACGGCCATCATCGTGTACTTTGGCGACTTAGTAGGCGACAATGGGATTGGTTAAGAGGTAGATGATTAACAACACGTTAATGTGACTCGTCGTCAGATCCTGATAGCGTGGCGGTTTTAAGGAGACGATTTAATCAGTCTGACAGAGATTGCTTGTTGCTTATATGAATAAATATAGGACTTCTTTAGTTTATACGAAACATTATAGAGGTTGTTTGCATTTAAACTATTAGGGCGGATATCGTTAAAAGCTAGAATACTTTACAAAAAGTACGTTATTATCGTTTTAAATTCCGCGAGTTACAAATATAAAACAGTTTTGTTTCTTTGTTTCTCCTTTTACTTGAATTTACTGATGGCTCGTTATTAACAATGCAGATGCCGACTTAGTGATCATAAAATTATTTTCTTTGATCAAAGAATGTTTTCGATTGGATCAATAAAAGCAGAATAGACGCTGGCGATTGACATTTACTATACCTGGTGATGAAATCCGTCACAGCGTGTGAATATTACGCGCCAACCAAAACCAATTAGAACCTGTGAAAAATGTATCGTTCATCGATCGCTCGATGTTTCCAATGGAAACATAGAAAAATTCTTCAAATTTACTTTGTTTTTAATATTTCGGCCAGTTTAAAAATGGGTGGTTTCAATATCCCAGTCAATATAAATTTGGATATTGTTCAATCACCCCCAAGGATAATACTTTCTGCTTTTTAAATTTTGCCTTTGGCGTTGTCTGTGATATGCGGGATTTATCTAAGATCCCCTCTCAAAATTCTATTCTGTTTAGTTCCGCCCATTGTTTTCTCGTTTAGGGCAAACCCATTCTTTTATCTGGGGACCATACGCCGCTGAAAATGGAATGGTATTAATCTGAAGGTTCCATGTTCACCGCCTTTTTCATACAATCGTTTGGGAAGGATCAAAATTGTACTGTTCATTGGTGTAAATATTGAGTTGCGCTCAAACCGGGGCTAGGCGGCATGGACAGTAATAAGCATTACTGCCCATGAACAGGCTCAATCAAACCGAGCCTGAAATATTTTCATATTTGTCGTGGTCGAGGGTCTTCAAAGTTCCCTTTTCATCTATTTCAATATCTGTCCTTAAGGTTTTGATGTTTCTAAGTTTGTTCTTTCCGTGCTATTTTTATCTATAATATTAAGGAATGTTGAATATTGGTGTAAACAACAACACTGTTTCCTGAGTTCTCGAGTTTCCCGAGTTCTCGAGTTTTCCCGAGTTCTCGAGGTTTCCTGAGGTTCTCGGGGTTTCCTAAGTTCTCGGGGTTTCCTGAGGTTCTCGAGCCTTCCTGAGTTCTCGAGGTTTCACTGAACTTTATTTTTGGCTACTAATCTTGAAGAAGTCTAAACCGTATTTTGGCGATGTTAATTACCTGCAAGACGTCAATACTATAGAGTTTCAGTGGACTATCGGTTTGATATTAATTTTGAAAAATTAAGAATAATCTGATTGTTTGTTAACTTTATAAACGGACACAATTATCACAAAAGTTTGGGTAATCCATAAGAATACAGCTTTTTAATTTAGATAGGGCTAACATTATGATTTTCAACAAAAATTAAAAACAAAATGGCAGACGATAACCAATAGATGGGAGATCAGAGGGGTGAATTAACTTTAAAGGCAAGTGCAGTTAATATGTACGGCTGATGCGTAAATATGGGCATACATCAACGCAAATTTTAAATCAAAACAAGGAAATTTAATTTGCAGATTAATGAAATAAACCGATTTAATTGCACCTTATTACCATCATTATATGTTTCATGCATGTGTTGCTAGTACTTAATTTTTCTAACTTCATTGAAGCATACTTTAGATGAACTCATCACTAAATTAATAATTCGAAACATAAGAACTTTACAAAAAAGATATTGTCAGATGATTTAAAGATAAAGATGCTGCATTTCATAATAAGTGACACATGTTGCAATATTATATTGCTGATCAATGTATCGTGTATTATATGTGTCTCAAGCCTTGCAATATTTTTGTATAACAAAATATGTATTCAGTGCGACAAAATATTCATTTAATAATTAAAAATGTTCATTCAATCCCAGAACTTGTTTCTGTAAATCCCCAATAAGTTTGTATAAAGCGTGTTTGTAAAACAAAATATATACATGTATTCATTTTATCACCTTAACCCCACCATCTCATAAAACAAAAATCAACTATGTTAATCAATACGGTATTTTATCAAAAACAAAAAAAAATATAGTTAACGCTTCATAACATTTTAAATTTTTTATCCTTTAAAAATAACTGTTCAACAGTATGCATTCGCGTTTTTGTTACAAAGGTTGACATAGGTTACATTAAAAAACAATACAGCGGCAGTCAAGAGCGAAGTGAAAATACTAACCGAATAAAACCTATACCCCCACTCCCCGCGACAGACGTTCTATGTGAAACGTCGAGACTTTAGAGACGTCAGACATTCTCTTACATGACGCGGTACGTACAAAATGTCATAAACCATGTAGTCAATTACCAATACAGTCAAACCTGTATACAAAGACCACTCAGTGGAGAACTAAGAAGTGGTCTTTAAAGGCAGGTGGTCTTTGATCACAGGTAAAAATTGTTCTTTAGATCCGTCAGTAGGACAAATAAACTATTGTCTTTGTCTACAGGTGGTCTTTGTTTACAGGTGTCTTTATTTACAGGTGGTCTTTATTTACAGGTGGTCTTTGTTTACAGGTGGTCTTTATTTACAGGTGGCCTTTGTTTACAGGTGGTCTTTGTTTAATGGTGGTCTTTGTTTACATGTGGTCTTTGTTTACATGTGGTCTTTGTTTACAGGTGGTCTTTGTTTACAGGTGATCTTTGTTTACAGGTGGTCTTTGTTTACAGATGGTCTTTGTTTACAGGTGGTCTTTAACACAGGTTTGACTGTAATTAGCAACATTGTCGAGTTGATAATTGGATAGAAGCTAGAGATACTAAGACATGTTGTACTTGCTTATTCATATGAGAACCTGTTGGGGCAAGTTTGAAGTTGGTGCACCTAAGAACCTGGTTAAAACTCTCAGGGGCAAATTGCTTTGCCACAGACCTTTCCAAGTCGGTAACCCATCGGGTTTATTTTCGATAACTGTTCGTAATGTCTTTTTTGTAGTATTTATCATTTTATTACACTGCCATGCCCCCTTTCTCTTTTCTTCATTTTGGCTGTGTTAGGATACTGTGTCTTCTGGACGCGGACATTCCTGATATGAATAGTTCACTTAAAAAAAAAACAAAAACAAAAATGATTAGTTATATTAAGCCGGGCTACAGAAATAAACGTCTTAATGACATGAAAATTAGATTATAAAAATAACATACATACATGTAGCAGTCTATTTTCTTCAGGTTAATTTCTGTACGTAAAAGATGGCTATTATGTATACTTCTCCTTTTATAATTAAATATAGAAGTGGCCTTTGTTTAAATTAGTTTTGTGGCACAAGTTTAAGCTTATTATGTCAATATTCGAACATTCGAAATTATAATTATAGATGAAAAAGGAAAAGCAATGGATCGATATTTTATTGATTTCACCGATATATGAAAATCATTTGTGTTGTAGAAATTGAAAGTAAGCGTGAAGCCCTTCATGATTCACACCCTTTAAATATACTCTATACACGGATTAAGGCTTTGAAACTTCGACTCATTCGTATCTACGAATACAATCATGGTGATTTTGTTTAGATGGATTTTAACATGCGTGCAACGGTTTCCTCTTTAGGGACACTGTGTCTGCGGAAATTTGTTAGTTGGCCATAAACAAATAAGGCTAGACATATTATAAAACCAAGTGTTATCATTATTTTTGATCTCCCAGCAAATGAATGATAATACATAATTATTCATTGACAAGAGTTTAATAAGCTACAATTGATAAAGCAAAGAGCATTTTTGTTTCAATAAGAAATAAGCTGTTAATTTACATTGTTTGAATAAAAAACATTATTTACATGACAAAAACATGAGAACCGGCGATAATGGAAATGATAATATCTTGAAATTGTATAACATGTGTAACATGTTTAAGGATTCAAAAGACGTGCAATACAGCCTACGTTTATAGTAAATACGAGCGTATATGGTGTTTTTGTTTCAATCACAACTTTTCGTTTGAATAAATGCTTCACACGCAGCGATGAGAGTTTTGAGGGGCTCGAAAGTATTTAAAGTTTTAATTATATTAATGTTATTTTTTACAGGAAACTTTTTTTTCTTTATCTCTCAGAGAGGATTGTTATCGAGATTCAAGGTAATTATATTAAATTATTCCAAACACTGCTCATACAATACGGTAGTTATCTACACATTGATGTATCTTGTAAGTGCTTCAAAAAAGGTTTTGAAGTTAATCGGGCCGTTTATGTACTAGTACTGTTTACATCGCAGCAATTATAAGTTAGAGGTTGTTCTATTCTAAGAATATGCACCAGTTGTGGAACCGACGTTTTAACTGCAGTGAAAGTTTTAATTTCTCCACCTGAAATTTACAATGTCCAAGACATATTATACACCATGCTCTCTTTTTCTTTCTTCTTTTTGGCTGTGTGAGGAGACTGAGTATTCTGGACGTGGCCATTTCCCAAGTTCCTGAAATAAACATTTCACATTAAAATCAAGATTTGTTGTTATATTATTCCGGGTTTCAGAAATAAATATCTTAAAATGACTTGAATTTAGTTAAATTTCTAAAAACAAAGTAAATACATTTTGCAGTCTTAAGTGAAGAAAATGTTGAGGTTGATTCCAGAAAATGGATATTGTGTACATTTAAAATGGCTATTATATATACATTATCCTTTTTATAATACAACACTAGAAATGACCTTTGTTTTCATTAGGTTTCAGCACATATTCAGCTGTATTATGTCAATAGTACAATAGAACATTTTAACATCCGAAATAGATGAAAAGTGAAAAAAAAAAGAATTAATTTATCCGCTGTTATCGCAATATAGAATGTTACTGAGACTCATTTTACACCAATTTTACTTCGTTTATTCATTTAAACTCGTACCAAAAGAATCTAAACGAAAATGAACTTATTGATATATGAATATGAATATTCAATCCTTATGTTATTACAAATATTTTGATTTTGCAGACATGCTGGTACATTGTACACACAAAACAAGTGTGTGTTGGTGTTGTCACTGACGCGTATTATATATCCTAAATAAGCCCCAATGATATAGAAATAACCACAGGTGCCCGTATCATTGTTAAAAAATAAAATTCCAATAAAGAAAAAAAAATGTTTTTGTTTTTTGATATATATAAATGAAGGTCCCCATCAAGCGGGTCCCATACACTGACAGTGACCTCAAAGAACTGAAAAATTTTGTCATTTATACTAACAAATCTAGCTTAAACAATACAGCAATAGATGTGTCTTTCATTGTGCTTACATGTCGCGAAAACCGATTGGAATTTCCTCAAACCGATTTTTTGCTAGAGCTTTTCATATCAGCTCGAACATTGCCAAATGTTTTAGTCAACATCGATGAGGTGATCGCAAAAAACCATTTTGGTTACGGCATTACCTAGTGTCTATCCGCTTCTATGAAACATTCACACGGCGCATACATAAAATACATAGTTTTCAATCATTATCTACCAGTAACTTGTACCTTTTCTCGATCTAACGCTAAAATATTCGCTGTTTTTGTTTGCGTCGTCTCAAATATTTACTTTTGACAGCCATGATGCTTCCGAATGACTTCGGTCAGTTTACGAATACGACGATGTCATTTTATGCAATTGTTTTTCCGATAAGCTGGCTTTTTAGACTACCAGCCAATCGAAAAAATCTTTGCAAAATATGAGATCGGCGATTTCCGTAAACTGACCGAAGCCATTCGGAAGCATCATTGCGGTCATAGTAAGTATTTGTGCCAAAACACTTGAAAGGTTTTTAGGAGTGTCCTTGCTTGTGCTAGATGTCAAAATGATTTTTCCATTAATAACTTGTGGTTTTTGCATTAAACGTTTGACATATCAAAGTTCTAACACGTTACAATAATGTTCCTCATGCATACTTAATAGATTTGGTCAGGTTTTGTAAAAAACAACGTTATCACTGACTTACATATAGTTCTTGACTTGCTACTTGAACAACAGCGGACTACGTAAGTTTGTTATGTAAGGTACGATTGGAACCTAGGTCAGGTTACGAATGATTTATTTATATTTGGGATATTCGCTTACTATTTATCAATGCCCCTTTTTGATGTGGGAATGAACATTCAGTAAGTCTAAATCTTTGTGACTATTCGATCCTATCTAAACAACAGAGAATATTTAAGTTTATTTTTATTTCGATGGAATTTTTTTAATCAAAAAAGAGTATTTTATGGGCGTTACAAAATCGTGTTACGAGACAAATCTGACAGCATTTATAGATGTTTTGCTATTTAATTGAAAAACAACTTTTTGGCCTCTTAAATATCAAAACGTTACTATAACAAATGTAGATCACAAACACACACGAAATAAACGATATTAACATAAATTCACACAAGTTAATATAAATTCGGTATTTTTCTTGATAAAGGATAAGTGTCCGAGAATTTGGAAAAAGTGAAATATGCTTATTTAATTTAGGAATTGCAACACTCAGAAAACACAGCCTTTCTACGCATCCACAAAGTAGAAAGAAAGAGAGAGCATGGGTATGTAAGAATATTAATTTCAAATAAGACACCACAAGTAATTAACGAAAACGAGAACAAGAACAAGTTATAACACCAATTCTACCATCATTTCCACAATGTTGTATGCAAAAGCAAACAAATATTTAATACATAAGAAGATAAAAGAATGTAAAATAAAAGGCGGACACTCAATGCCCTTACCGAGACAAGAGCCCTGGAGTGAAATTCTTCAAGAATACGATGACAGGGATAAACGTAACAAATCGAGCTTCTCGGTTCTTTGACAAGATTTCCACATAAACCTTCATTAAATTTTACTCTTAAAACCCTACCAACGTCGTGCAACCAAAGAGGTAAGCGTAACGATCAACTGTAGATAGATTAATCGCCAGGCCTGCAGAGCGCTGTAGAATATAATGCTGGTAACCTTTCTTTTTAAATATACAGATGTTTCTTTTTACGAATAACGTGAAGAAATTAACATTGCATTTTTTCTTGAGTTTATAAATTAAATTAATAATGTTTGTGAAATAACTTGTTGCAAAAAGGATTTTAAAACTGCACCTGTTTTTTTTATTTATGGATATCGGCGTTTAAATTTGCAAACAATAAGTTTTCCTTATTTTGTGGTACCGATAATCCTTTAACATTTATAAAGGAAATTTTGTTATGCAAAGATTATGTTAATAAAAATCATTAACTTTACTAAAAGCTCTAGAAAACCGAACAAACTTTGAAATATAACCGCGTTAGATGTTGCACGATGAAAATCACCGTCTAAAACAGAAAATATACAATACTAAAATTTAAATTGACCCCCTTTTAATTATATATTTTAGAAGTGACTAAACCATTTTTCAGTGTAAAGATTTATATCAAGAAAGCTTGCTTGCCTCTTCCGAAGTGTGTGCTTTATTAAGCTGTAGTTCATTTGGATATATTTTAATAAGAAGAGATGGAAAATGGTAATTATCTAGTCATCAGACACTGGCGGTTAGTCATCAATGCACCATCGAGCTGAAAATAATTGCTAAGTGACATGTGGTGTCCTTCACGTCTGCACTTCATTCCTGAAAAATTTCCACAATCATAACCTTGTGGTGCGGCTTACCAAAACAAAAAACATCATGTTGATGACACGCAAGCGGTTATCTTAAAAACAGTCAACGTGTTTACAAACTTTGCCATATGTTTCTTCTTTTCAAGTTGCAAAAGAAATTATTGAACGCGTTAAATTGAAATACAGTTTAATTAATATGCGTATAAATGCGAAATAGGTTTGTGTCTAGGATTTTTCATATATTAATAAATACATTTTCTTTCGAATTTCGGTCTTCATGCAAATGTAGTACATGCAAAGATCAGGAATCTTTCATTAGTTTTCAACCTTTGTTTTCTTTTAATTTCTTCAGCAACGTTTCTGTTCATTATATCCATTAAAAGAAGTTCAGTACTTACTATGTTTTAGTGTAATGGTGTTTAAATATTGTCAAGCCCTTATAAAACTTACCATAGTTTAAAACAGATATTTATTTTATGTTTGAAGTAACACGATTTATAAACATTTAGTATTGTCCTTTTTTAATTGTTCACATAAATGTCTGCTAAACATAAAGATTGTTTGTATAAAAGCCAGAATGCCATAACAGCAAATGCAGATATTTTTTTCTCTCTTAAGCATTTTAGATATTTGATAGAAATGATATCCATAAATAGTTTAATTCTCGTTTTATTTGAGGAAATTCAGTTATGTACTGGTTTTTGTGAGTTATTATAACAAGACCACTCTCTCGTAAATAAAATAAATTGTTCAATAATAATATTCACATCTTATGATTTTTGTTTTCGTCATAACAACTCATTTTTGTCGTGTTCTTTCTCCTCCCTACAGTTTAAAACAACAAGGCATAGATTGGACGACGCAAAACTTGGATTTAGCTTGACCTCGCGGTAAGTAACATCAAAATAATGTTTTACTCTATACACTACATATCCACACATTTTACACTTACACGTCTTTGAACGGTGATACCGGTATCTTTAATATGGAACATCCTGCACAAGAGCCTAATAAATATGCTTTTAAAAGCCTTAAGAGTCTTCTCTAGAATGTTCGTATTTGAAAGGTAGTAAATGTCAACTAAACTTAAAGAATACTACGAACGAAATAGTCAAAAGACCGAAAGTCTTAATTCGATTTTTGCTTGTATTAGTTAAATGTTCTTCAGGGAGATCTTTATTGTTTAAAAACTGTTTCTGGTTAAAAAAAGTTTTTTGGAAGTTGTGTCTTCATGAAAACTTGTTACATTACTTTAACCCCACATTTCAGAACGATAGAGGAAGAGCCAATCGATATTGTGTATACTTGGGTAAATGGATCGGATCCGGCACATGAAGCTTTAGTGCTGGCACATCAACGGTCAACGCTGGTCTCTTTCCAACGGTATGCAGAACAGTTACAAAAATGTACCGAAATATATTTTAAATAAATAATAATTTAATAGTATAATAGTGAAATTGAAATACTTATAACAAATACGCTCTATCTTCCTCTCTTCTTTTTTGCTGCGTGGATACGCTGTGTTTTGTGAGTGTGGCGAATCCTTAAAGACATATTTCACTATAATTTTGATTTCAAATAATTTCTTATCGATAAGATAGTAACTGTTGTCATTTGTCGGAAATTTCACAATTTGCAGGCATACCTGTACCCTTTGAAACTGATCTTTAAAAAGGGTTGTTTTTTTTTACAATTTTAAACGTAGCATCAATTTATTATCATACCTGAAAGCAACGTGATTACCATTTGTCTCAGTCAAAAGTCGGTTGTTTCGTTCTTCACAATCGAACCTTCATACGGGGTGTCAACTTATGGGTGGGTCTTCCCCAAAATACCAAGCTTAGACCTTGCTCCAAACAATGGAAAAGGCAGACTCATTTCCAGCTTTACTCTTATGTATAGCCATGGCATATAGTTTGAGCGCAACTAGATTAATATAAACACTTGTCAAGTAATTTGTATCCATCCCAAATGTTTTGGTATTTTGTTGTTATTGTTCTTTTTAGTTTGAAACCCAACCGTTTTGAGGACTGGAATACTCTAAAATATTCGCTGAGGTCCGTAGAAAAATATGCAAACTGGTCACGGCATATTTTCATTGTAACGAATGGGCAAGTTCCGAGCTGGCTCAACCTAAACAACCACAGAGTTTCCATAGTAACACACGAGGTGACTATTATCTCTAACTAACATTTAAGTTTTTTCTTTAAATGTGTTGAAAATATGTAAATATCAACTGATTAAAGTTTTTTTAAGCTTCGATATTGCTTTCAAATTTCAAGCGTTATTTGGGCAATAGCTATAATAGCCATCAATCAGTGCCCAAGGTTATAAAACTGATCATGGAAACCAGTCTCAAATCTCAAGCATCTGATTGGCTGAAATGGCGACTGGTCGCCATTTCAGCCAATCGGATGCTTGAGATTTGAGACTGGTTTCCAATCTTAGTTTTATAACCTTGGGACCAGGCCGAAGTAGTTTCCCGATGTTAGTTGGAAATAACCAAATTATAATCAATGTAAGTTCTGCAAACACATCATACTAACAAACCCTACATGCCAAATACTGCGGATGCTAGAAACAGTTATGTTTCTTATAGCTGCAAAATACTGAGTAGTAACTGGTACTTGTAAATAAATAAGTAAAACCAGATTAAACAGAATGATTTACAGATTTTACTTGACTTGATCATTTAACTTTAAATTGAAACGGTCGATTTACATTTACCATTTTTGGTCTTGCTGCAAGAATGATTCCTGTATCTTATTGCCGAGATTGTGCTTTATTTGTCAATTAATACCATTTTGTTCTCGTCTCAGAGTTATCTTGACCCTCAATGATCTCGTGAATTAAGAAACGATTTCTTCAGAAATGAAGAATTTTACTTAACTTGATCTGTGTTACTTTTATTTGAAACGGACATTTTATAGAACAACATTTTAATGGATCATTTGCTAAATCCCATAGATATCAACATTTTCAAGTTAAAACAGTAAAATAATTTATAATTTTAAACTGTCCTGCTTTCCCAGCTTTAACATGTTAAACAACCCATAACCTCTTATACATGATTGATAAATGCGATGAAAAAATAAAGACGTTAACAGAATTTGAATTGAGAGAAAATGTCCACCCACTGCCATCACAAGCTGCAGCAGAATTTATGACAAAATTATGCACAAGTTGCAATCATTTTATTAAAAGCTTTTGTTCAAGTAATCATTGCACTTTATATTACATTTGCGACAGCTGCTAAATATATTTCCCATATGACGTAAGCCATTTTTTCGCATAAATATATTAATATTCAACTGGTACAAAATAACATTTATAATTATTGTACGAATACGTGTGTTGAACTAACACCCTGCACGCTTTACAAACGAAATAACAAACATTGTTAGAAAATAAATACTGATACATGTAATCGCACGCTTGTTAGTAGGAATTGTTCTGACCGTCTATTCTCAGCAACGGTACTTAGGACATTTTAAACCGTTTTGATGTCGTCATTCATTGTAATTTGATTTAAATGTCACTGTTTTACAATGTTATGACATGCCGGTAACATAAATAAGTTTAAACTAAGTTACCGTCATGCCATAACATTGTAAAATAGTGACGTTTTAATAAAATTACAATGAATGACGATAACAAACTGGTTTAAAATGTCTTAAGTACTGTTACTGAGAATGAACGGTCAGAAAATAATCCTACTAACAAGCGTGCGATTATCAGTATTTATTTTCTAACAATGTTTTGTTCTTTAGTTTGAAAAGCGTGCAGGATGTTACGTGAAAACACGAATTTTTACAATAGTTGTAATGCCGGTAACTTGCAGAATGTTGTGTCTGTGTCTGATATTACATTTCTTGTTACGTCTACGTTGATGCGAAAACCGCATTTGTTCTGTATTCAGCAACAAATACATTCTAAAACATTGTGCATGTATCTCAGATATATACCGTTTCTCTAACTTCAGATCTGGCAATAACGCGTCCATGTTTATAGCCAAACAGTTGGCCACCGCCGATTTTACGTTTTTGTTAGGCAGTGTAAACTATTCGGCTCTTCCTTCATAGATATATAACAAACATAAGAAAAGAATAAATCCAAACATAAGGTCTTAATCTGTTTTCTTTTAAACATTTTAGGATATATGCCATCGGGTCGAAACAAATACTGAACAAGGGTTTTTCAATTGAACATTTTGTCTTGTTCGATATTTAATTTTGTCATGATCATTATTGTTGTAAGCAATCATGTGTTATTAACAAGCAATGTTTTACAGGAAATATTCTTGAATAAAAGCCACTTGCCGACGTTTTCTTCCCCTGCGATAGAGAGTAATATTCATAGAATCAACGGGCTTTCCAGACGCTTTATTTATCTGAATGATGATTTGTTCTTCACAGCCCCGATATCAAAAGAGGACTTTTTCACAAACGACAATGAATATAAGGTAAACATGTATTTATTTCTGTTTTAATACAATTTTAGTGCTATTTTAAGAATGTGATATTGGCGAATAAGTTATCGTCAAAATTAAATGTAAAAATCCAAACGCTTCATTTTCTTTTGTTTTGTCATTATAAATGCAAATGATAATGTTTAAATTTGCAAGTCGTTATATATACTACTATCACCATATGTATCTTCTATTGATTGTTGGATTTCGAGTATAACAACAGCCAAATAACGAGTAATTTCGAATAAAATATTCTAAAAATTTCAGCTACGACTTGAAGGGTATGAGCTTTACGACTGTTCAAAAGATTGCAATCAAACTGATGTTAATAACGGAGTATGTGATGACCGTTGTTTCACAGAAATGTGCGAGTGGGACGGCGATGATTGCGTTGGTAGAATTAAAAAGGGGGATAATGCAATAGAGCGAGGTTTTTTTTTAGCTTTTAAACGGTTTTCATTTTTTTCTACGAGAAATATATCTCATCATTATTGTCTGTTTGACAAGCTTGCTAACAGTGTGAACTGGGTGGGCTAGCAGTTTAGCGTTGATCCGAACGCAAACTTTGAATTTAATATGTTCTTTTTTTATGTTTTTACGCAAAAATTAAACCGAAAACACCAATGTTGTGTTTCATATTTCAAAAAAAAAGAAATAGACATCTGGCAATAACATGTTAAAACACGACAGTTCACCGTCTGCTTTTGCGCTTATATAGCGTCGAAGACAATAGGGGTACGCTAAAAATAACCAAAATAGTTCGCGTTATAATGGATTGTTATGATCAAGTAGTACTACATAGAATGTCTAAATTCAGATATTTTACTAAATTCATATTTTACTTGAACAGTTGCATAATTAAGGCAAATTTCGTGTCATTTTGGCAAAAACTACTTAAATAGTTACATCTTTAAGTTTAGGAAAACATGGAGGAAACCAGGATGCTTTCAAAGAGGGCGTTGTTTTAATAACCGTCGTGGAATGTGGAAATATTGTGCATAGTTCAATAAAGTGATCGTCACAAATTATTATGACCTGATTTCATAAGATTTAGACAATATTTAATTTCTGACGTCAACACGGTGAGCAACATGTCCACCCACCCTATGTATAGAATTTTAGCTAGAATGCTAGCCCGCTGAAGTTTCGCCGCTTTCCTGCTACACTGTGAGCCCTCCGAGTTCAGACTGCTAGGAAATGCATCATAAGGTTTTTTTGATGATTCAATTAATAAGTATTAAATCTAACCCGACGGCCCGCCAGCCTGCCCAGTTCACACCACATGACCGCTACACTATTAGTCCGCCGAGTTCACACAGCTAGCTTATGCATCATAATGTACGCTGATTCTGTTAAGTATTAAAGTTTAGTCCGCTGGCCCGCCAACCCGCACAGTTCACACCGCTAGACCGTTATACTGTTAGCCCGCCGAGTTCACACTTCCAGTATTAAAGTATAACCTGCTAGCCCACCAGCCCGCCCAATTTACACCGCTAGACCGCTACACTGTTACATGTAGCCCGCCGTGTTCACACTGCTAGGAAATGTTTAATAAGATTTTAATTGTAATTCATTTAAGTATTAAATTTTAGTCAGCTGGCCTGCCAGTCCGAACAGTAAACACCGCTAGAACGTTACACTGTTAGCCCTCCGAGTTCGCACTTCTAGGAAATGCATCATAAGGTTTTAGTATTGATAAAATCAAGTATTTAACTTTAGCACGCTAGACTGCTAGCCCGCCCAGTTCACACTGATAGCCTGCTAGACTGATAGTCCGCCCAGATCACACTGTTAACCAGCTAGACTGCTAGGCTGCCCAGTTCACACTGTTAGCCTGCTAGACTGGTACATGTAGCTAGCCCGCCCAGTTCACACTGTTAGCCCGCTACACCGCTTGCCCTTTACCCCGCGTACTTCACGGCCATCGTCCGACATTTATATTTGTTTGTAAACTACTGCCTATCTATCCAGTTATATGTATTATTCTATTTTCAGATGATACCGGAATTTGGCTTGCTTCAATGTTGCATACTTCCTACCAATTGAATAAGCTTTTTAGTCCAAGAAGAAGATATCCTCCAACCCACGCTCCAGTGTTACTCGACAAGGATATTCTTATCCAGCTGCAAAATAGGTATTTAAAACAGATCAAATGATAAACGACACAACGTTAGAAAGCGCGTTTCGACATAAATCCGAGAACGATAACGGATAAGCTAGCCGGGGCAACCCTATGTTAAAAAAAACACGGATTACCGTGATCCCCGTGATAAAAATAGCACGGATTACCGTGATCCCCATGGTAACATTAGCACGGATAAACATTATCCCCATGATAAAAAATAGCACGGATTACCGTGATCCCCATGATAAAAATAGCACGGATTACAGTGATCCCCATGATAAAAAATGCACGGATTACCGTGATCCCCATGATAAAAATAGCACGGATTAGCGTGATACACGTGAAGCAGGTACCGAACGGCGACATTGTCTGTTTGCGTTTATCTGCAGTTACCCTAAAATTAAAAAATTATAATAAACATGACACGGTACGTTTCTTATGTTTCAATGCTGTTTTATGCCACTAAAAGTGGGAGGAATATAGAGTTGCATTCGTCCGTCCATACGAATGTCCGTCCATAAGTCCCCAAATCTTGTGGCATCAACTCCTCCTTAACTATAAGGTGGATTTCTTTCAAACTGGCACAGATGATCAAGCAGGATGTGTAGATGATCGTAAATATTTTTTTCCTGCGACCATTTTTTCCAGAGTTATGGCCCTTTGTTATTAAAAAGTATGTTGCAGCAGTGGGGGCATCAGTGTCCGAGGACACATTCTTGTTTAATTAACTTTTTGCAGAGTCAATATCGCAAACATTTAAATTAGCGATCATTTGTATTTGCGGTTCAGAATGGTATTTAAACATAATTATTAGAATTGAGATTCTTGTGTTGCGTTTATCTTCTGGCAATACTTAATATACGCATTTCCAATAATCAGTTTCACAGTCCTGTACGAGTTACTTTCCGTGACCGGAAATCAATAAAAAAACGAAGCTCTGCGGGAAAGCTGAACGATCGGACTATGGCTTAAGCAAGTTATAGCTAACATTGTCCACTATATTGCAGTAATGGTTCGTCGCCGGCGGTGAACAAATAAGTTGCTTGTCTGTTTTTCTAGCCAGACTTTTCGATTTTCACTATTTGTTAGATATTTAGATTTTTAATGTTTTAAGAACATGTTCCATTCCATTCTTGTTGATAGTAGGTCATATGAAACGCAATTTGGACAAACATAGCATTAATTTACGAATTTCTGTACAACATTTTCATCTTAATGTCTTTTCTGCTGAAAATTATATTTTAATAATGCGAAAGTTGCAAATTGCCTGGACTGGTAATGCGCTATAATCTGGAAATCGTGATATGTCAACATCTGGTTACATAATATGTAGACATATAAAATTACAATCTAAATTTGTTGATACGTACACATTTGAACTACAAAATTGTCTTAATAATTTATGGCGTTTATGTTAAACGAATAAATAATTAGATTTTTTAAAAAATGTTACATATACTCCACAACCCAAAATGATTGATTGTGTCTTGAAATATAAAAGGATCGGTAATCTGATTGTTGTAGAAGAATCATTCGTAGGATAAAATTCAAGGATTCAGATGCCGGCTTCTAATAAAGAAGGGAATATCGATATTACAATATGGTTGCATATCCAATTTAGATTACTTAGGTTTGACAGTTTGTTATTTTGGCGTAAAAGCCTAAACATATATAAAATGTTTGTCAAGATTTGTTTCTTATTGACGTCTTTTGTTTCTATAACGTGTGGAAATGTTGATTAAGAATCCATACAATTGCTAAATCATATACAATCAGACACATCCAGGATGAATAAAACTAAATACAACAATATTCATAACATGATGACAGTAGTTGATTAGACACGCTATTCCGGAAACGAGACTCAATTTATCAATTTAGCGGTGGAGAGAACACCGGCTCTTAGTTAAAGTCGTTTAATGTTAAACGCGAGGAATAAATGACTTGACACTTTTAGTCAAAGAAACTTGATTGTTTTATAAATGATATTCAACAATATCATGACGCTGATGTATTATCACTTATTCAACGAGAAAATATATTTTTCAAAAAAGAACGTTGTATGTACATATTCCCTATTACGTTACAGCGAGCAATCATTTTTCTGTAGAGCAGTCACGTGACTGAACAGGGGAGGTAACGAAAACATTCATCGAATTATTAGAAGGCGTTTATAGCGTATGAATATTTTGTTTAATATATTGCGAACAATTTGTTATAGAAAATATTACTTTATGTATTGTTATATTATTATCCATTACATATAGGAAACTGTTGAAAATAAGTTCATATTGTTTATAAGGATTGTTTAAATATAAAAAAGAAAACCAAAGAAAGCATATCTTTATATCTAACAGTTTACCCGAGGAATGGGAGCAAACATCGTCTCACCAAGTCAGACAGTACAATGACATGCAGTATCAATTTGCATATGTTAATTATCTTCTAGAACTATCGTACCTCCCAGGAAGTAAAGTCAAGACACAACGGTATTATAATAATAAATTGCATGCCGTTAAATATTATCAAACTTTTGAACATATTAAATATTGTATGCATAAAAGGATTGAAACAAGCTGTTGGTTCTGAGTAGTAAATTTCCTCTAACCTCAAACAAATGCATATCATGAATAGCTATAACCAGAAAAAGCAGCCTCCCCACGTAGCTAAAAGAAAGTAGAGAGGAAATGAAAGCATTGAGTTTACATGAGAATCAATGTCCAATAATAACACAAACAATTAACGATAACGAGAATCATTATGTTACCGCCATGGAACGGTTAGTGACAACCCAATTTGCCACTCGGGGTTTAAACCAGGTTCTTAGATGTGCTTCACATTTTCCTCGTAAAGGTTCTCCTTTGAACAAACAAGAACAACTTGTCTTGATGAAATAACTGTCGACCCGCCATTGAAATGATAGTGCCTCTAGCTGGGAGCGAACCTGCACCGTCACGGCGACAGCGCCTTCTTCTGCAATTCCTGCGACGCAACCAATTGAGCTAACCGGTACAACCCCATAAAAAGGTTGATCGGATAGCTCTGATATACGTAACAATCTCTGCATGAAATCGGTAACGGGTTATTTTACTGATAACAGTACTAACTATATGTACGGGGAGACTTTTTACGGCCGCCACACTGCACAAATAGCGCAACTGTGAATTTCAAATGATAGTGCATCTAGCTGGGAGCGAACCCGCAACGTCACAGCGACAGCGCCTAGCCCTGCAATTCCTGCGACGCAACCAACTGAGTTGAAGTTATTTTATAATTTTGTAATAACGTAAACGTTCTTAAAAATTAAACGACTTGTTCAAATTTTATGTTTGATTTGGATTCAACCTGAGGTCGAAATCAAAATTAGAAGTTGATATATTTCCAAAAATATAAAGGACGCCGAATTTGACCATCTGAAAAAAAAACTGTTCTTTATTGTTTGTAGTTTAGTTGTTATTGCAACAACTGTTGTCGACTAACAATTATATAAGTATCTACATCTATCCGCTCGCTTATATTCGATATGTTGCGTTTTGATTTTGGAAAGACGTTTCAAGTGGCATAGCTCAATGAAAGGTTAAGACTTAAACCTTTGGATAGTATTTGATTTTAATTAACACAATGATCTGAACAATTTACATATATTTAAAAAATAACTATATAAACACTGAGCAAAAACTGCCATATTTTATCATATTACATTAAATTGTAACTATGCAAAGATATTATGGAAAATTAAAATTCACGAATGTCAGAACAAAAGATAATTGCGGTTAACCGAAAATTACGAAGCTATTATGCAAACGAAAGGATATGAATTTGTAAAATCTTGTTTTAAAAATATAACGCATGATATGATATTTTACATATCATTATTTATTACATACCTTTACTGAAGTTAAATAACTACCAACTATATAAAATATAATGTTCATGCAAAAACTGAACTATGCACATCAGGAATGGCCGAATTCAGCAAACACAGCCTGTCCACATGGCCAAAAGGTAGTGAGGGGAAGAGAGCATGATTATAAAAACAATTATCAGTTACAAATATACGCCACAAACAATAAACAAAAGTAAACTATTTTAAATTTTTGAGAGAAAAGCTACCGTTACGTGAAGAAACATACTTGCAAATACATTAGTTGCGATTTTAGGCTGAAGAAACACGATCACATATACACAAGAGTTTATGAAAATATCAACAGCATTCCTAGCCTGAATTCGTATCTACAAAGTCTTCAAAAGTAAGTCTTTATTGCCTTTAATGTATTATTTGATTTTAATTTGGAAATACAATGGTTTTAACATGTGACCAATACGCTGAGACAAAATGAAATCTCGACAAAATAACACGTGAAATTAGATGCTATTGAATGCAAATATCTGCATGAATTTGTTCACCAATATGTTTATAATATCTTGGAAATTGTCCGTTCAGTATTTAACGGTGAAATAAAATTAATAAAAAAAATTTAAAAAAGCAAAATATTTGACATAGGCAAATATACAGTTTGATTTTGTTCTTATTTAATTTAAAGTGAGGTTATTTGTAAAGAGGTTATTTATATTACTGTCTTTTAATACTTCATCGCATCAGTGTATATAAAATATTTTTTTAAATTATGGCCTTCTTAATTTGAAGTAAAATAATCTGTTTGGGACTATGATATAAACACTATGTTTGGGACTATGATATAAACACTATATGTCTCAGCATTATGAAGGAAACAAGGGACAAAACTTGACCTTTGTGAAAAATAACAATATCTTCCAGCTTTTAAAATACCAGGCTCCAATATCACAAACAAACTTATGCTCAAACTCAGTTTTCTACCCAACAAATGTATTTAAATTCTAAGTAATTATTGGTTGTTTACTTGGAATACCACGTAAAATGAAATAAATTCTTCCTATTACCTGGATTTTTTTTTCAAATAACATTATATTTCACTGAGATATTCTAGAATAATTATTAATATTTGTTTACAAACTCAGATTTTAAGTTTTTACTCAAACATTTTTGGAATTTTTTAAACCAGATTATTCAGATAACAAATTCTGAAATCTGCATTTAAAACAAGGAATATTATGTAAACTTCCTTTGAAAACCTTAATTAATGAAGTGAGCACTGTAACGTCACAAATTTAAAATAATTTCTTTGAGATGAGTTTAAAATCCAACTCAAAATTTTTGTGATACTCGGGGCAGATATGTTCAAATACCACAACTTAAATTGCGGTTAAAATATAACATCACTGATCAAAAGTTTTCCATATATATTTTTAAGATTTTAATGTGTCTAAGTATTGTTTTTGGCATGTAGTTGATTTTTATTATCTTTATTGCATACATAAAGATACATATTTCATTCATATTTTATATTTCGATATCGTTTGAACTTTTTTTACATGATAATTATGTTATAATAATTATAGAAAAACGATCCTACAGAATTTGAGAACACTATGCCTCAGATATAAAGCTATAAATCAAACATTTTTTTGCATAAAAGGTCAGCATGCTATTCACGTGGACCCCAAAATCGATATACCGTATTAGCCGGGAAAACCCCATGATATTTACTTGTCCTGACCATCCAATCCGCTTAATATCAGGAACCTAGGTCCGAGTGTTTCCTAGTTATTGATCGAACAAGATTTGGTCTTACGACGTACCATCCGACCAAAAGAACGACCTGCCATCCGATCGACTGACATGTGCAAAGCAAAACACCTCTTTACATTAAATGGACAACATCAAACGATTTGGTCAAGAGTAGTTTGTCAATTGCTTGGGCCTAGACCATCATGCCATCATACCAGCAGATGCAATGCATATAGTGTGCTCTCCGAAATAAAAAAAGATCTAGAGATTCGTAAATCATTATTAGCAAGATATTTAACATACACGTCTCATTTAAAAAGTATACATTACCAATATATGTCTGAGAAAACTACACTCAGTCTGCCCATTTGCGCAATAAAAAACAAATATATCCCACATTTAACAATCGGATGGGATTCTGCCATTCAACGTGTTAAAAGTGTACCTTCGAACGACAAATACATGAAGAAATACTTACCTTTGTGGCACAGGATCAAAAACGGATTATGTCATCATTATTTCTGTATTTTTAGAGTGAGAGATACGATAAACATGTGTTTGTTTCTTTTGCTTTTTCAGCAATATCAAGTTTGCTATGTTTGGAGATTCAATAGAAAAGGAGTTGACCAAAGAAATGAAAATCGCACTTCGAACAAAAATTGATGAGTTCTTCACCGGGTTGTTTCCAAATCGATCGGCTTTTGAAATTCAAAGCTAGCTTGAAAAGAAATATTTAACTGCTATGTAACAATAGTTACCAAAGATAATTGGTACTCAGCATAATATTATATCTAATGCGGTATAAAGCTCTAAACTTTACTAATAACTGGCAATTTCCAGAAGGTTTTTTCACGAATACTTGTTGTCGTTTTCAGTAACGGAATTAAGCATCGATAGTCTGTATAATATTTAAATTTGTGGCGAACATAAGCAAGAAATAAAAGCGCAGTGAGAACCCTCTATTATGACCACGTCTGCAACTAGATATTAGAGGTCTGAATAAAAGTGGGATGGTCTTAATAACGGGCTAAACATGGTGCAACCCTGTTAAAAGTGTCACAAGTGGTCATAAAAGCATGAAAAGTGGAATGGTCTCAACTCTGGCGTATAAAATAGAGCACGACACTATTGAATTGGACATTGAAATAGCGGTCTATTTTCGGAGAAGGCTTAATTTTTCGGGTGGTCTTTAAGAATGGTTCAAAACAGACCTTGAGTAATAGATTTTTTTTGAAGTCTGTTACTCTTATCAGGTGTGCATAGGTAACTCGCTTTATGGAGGTATAATATATAATTGTCATTGTAATGGGCTTCATTATATTCACAATATTAATCACATCTTGATGCTACATGCATTATGTTGCTTACCTAAATGAAAAACAACCTCCTCCCCTAGAGGGAACTGTGCCATCAGCTCCAGTCGCAATCCATATTTTTGGTAATTTAAACGGTTTGAGGGTCTGTACAATTTTACGCGTTTTGCAATTTTCTTCGTTAAGCTCTTATATATGTTATACTTGTGAAAACAGTATTAAACTACAATGTATGACACATTATGTTTTCTTTTACTTAAAATAATAAACCGTCCATACACAATCTAAATTCTAATAGTAGTTTATGTCTACCAACACACAAGACCTGGTGAAACGAAAGGTATATTTGAATCACCTGGATCGGAAAGTAATATCAGTCTCGTATAGCCTAAGTATCAGTTTAAAAAATATCACCATACGCCTTTTTATAATTAAGTACATGTAACCTAATGGCCATTAGAATTTCAAAGGGAATATCATTTTTAAATGTGATTCAATGGTAAACTAATGTATTTTATCAAACTTGTAAATATATCACCATCATGTGCGATAAAAATCGTAAGCAACATGTTTACGTTTCATATTACCGGTATTGTTTAACTGAATTAAAAGTTTGGGTGCAACGAGTTCTACGACATATTTTTTTTAGTTAATACTTTTTTTTCATAGCACAGACACACACATGTTTTCGTATCAGACCGTACACACATCGCATAAATACTTATCTAAAATATTTAACGGTCATTTACCACAATGATTTTAGGTTTTTGAATAATAAACCAAACCGGTTTGTCCTTTAAACAGAAAGTGAACAGAAAACCAGCCTTTTTTTAAATTGCTTAATCTCAGGAAAAGTATTTTAAAGGATCACCATTACATAACGTATGTTAGCTTATTCCTGGTAAATATATGGGTTTTTATGAGTGTTGTCCATGAAATGTTTTGAAGCAAGTTGTTTTTAATATGAATTTTGTTTTTGTTTATGCATTGTAATTATATCATTTATTTGACTGAACAGGGTGTGCAAAGTTAATACAAGATATCACCTTCGTAAGATAGGAAAAGAAGACATGTGATTTTTGTGTAACAGCAAGTTCGTTTTCGCTAATAATAAAGCAATATATGAATATCAGAATTCACCACACTCAAAAACACTGCCACCCCACGCAGCGAAAAGGAAGAGAGGAAGAAGAAGAGAGTATGTTTGTCATAAGTATGTCAATTCAAATAGGACACAAATAATTAACGAAAAAGAGAACCTTTGGGGATACTGCCTTGGAACGGTCAGTGGGAAAACAAATTGCCACTTGGGGTTTAAAACAGGTTCTAGGGTGCACCAACCTCAAACTTGCCTCAACAGGTTCTCGTATCACCAAACCAGTGCAAGTCGTTTGGTGAAATAACTCTAAACCACCCATCCAAAACACTGTTGATGGACACAAATAATAACACGTTGTTTTAAGTTAACACACAGAACATAGACAAGACAACAAACTATTTGGGGCGCGTCACGGGAGAAGGTACCTTTGGACAGTTGACGTAAATCGTTGAAATGACGTCATAAAGTTGAACGGACGACATTGATTATTATGCATTTTGCGGTAAAAATAACAATTTATCGTCAAAAGATGTAACAAAATCACCATTTAGTTATGGGAAAATAATAAAGAATTGTAAGTTCTTTCTAAATATAGTAAGAACTAAAATGTCACAAAATATGACCGAATGTACCTTTTTCCCGTGGCGTGCCCCAATTCATTTAATAAGACGCTACATACGTGAAGTCATGTCATTGATTAGTTTTCTTTGCAGGCGAGGTGAAAATGAAAGCGCGAAGAACCTTAGCACACCGTTCAACCCGATAAGGTGTACATGAACGTTTTTCGGCGAAACTGAGTATTGGCCTGATTTTTACATTTTCCCGCAATATCTTAGCAGACAAAAATATACATATTGATTCCCTGTTTGTTAAGGACTCTAAGGACGAAATCATGACGCACACAGGATATTATTTACAGAGAAATTGCAGAAAAAGTGTCCAATTTTTTGACAAAATATGTCATTTGACGAATCGGCCGCAAATATCCTTTTTTATTACCAAATCTGAAATATTTGAAATATTCCATGATAAAGTTCAATTATTTCCCTGTAATTATTTGAAACCACAGCTTCCAATTCGCTTTTTCTAGAAAGATATTTACTTTTAAACTTGGTACGTCGTGGTGATTTTGGTAACGACAACGGCCGTTAACACTAAAATATTGGTACAGTTGAATGCAGTTTCGTCAGTGGATTGGATAACGTTAACGGCCTTCAAGTGAAAATTAGCTTTGTCTCTTCAATGATTAATTAATTTATAGAAAATTCTATATTAACCACTATTTATATAAAAGTCTTTTTTTGTTGCTATGGCAACACATTTTCACGAACTACATCAAATGAAGCTATACTCATTGAAAATATTTTGTTCTGTTGATTCTGTCTTTACAATTTATTATTTATCATGTTTTACTGAAGAATTAGTGCTTTTTTCATTATTTAAAAATTGTTGCCATGGAAACCGATTATTAAAATTTAGTTTCCTTTGTTTTTTTGTTTTTTTAAGTTGGTAAATTTTATATCATAATTGATAAAATTGACATCCTTTTATACACCTGAAGTAAGTTTTTATTGTTAAATATTGGATGTTTAGAATACATAGAATGAAAAAGACAACTGTTTTCATTTGTTTTTACCCCAATTTTATTTATTTGTAGATTTTTCAAATATGAAAGCCCCAAAAAGTTTTTCATAAAGTTTGATAACACAACCTTTATACTTAATAGATTATTGGGTGAACAATGTCAGAAATGCTGCAAACTAGTTTTACAGTCATTTTGTGATACCCCCTGTTGCCCATTTTACTTGAAAAATGAAAAATCTGGACACATGGTGTACTTAAACCATTGTAAAATCGAACTTTTACATTACTAGAATCATGTGTTGACTTTTTAAAATAATCTACTAAGTTGGTAGATACATTTACCATGGTATTTTGTTGAGTGGTTATAACCATTAATATGTCCCGGAAGTCACAAAATTGACAATTTTGTGACAAAATTGTGAACAATTTTCTAAAAATAACCGAAAAATAAGGAATGTCGGTTGCCATGACAACGGCAAAAGATTTTGACTAACCAACATTGTTTTCTATGTATGGGCATCAAACTCAACATTTGCTGTTAATTTCAACAAAATCCAAGAGATTGAGTGCCAGACCCCTTCTTCAAAATTTTGGTTCTTACAGAGAATTGGTCTTAACTACATCCTTAGCTAAATACATTTCTTTACTAAAATCTAGGTAACAATAGGTATTTCCCCCAAAATTCATTTTAAAATTTGAAGTTTTAGCCACTTTTCGCCATGTGCAATGTTTGCGATGCCTTAAAGTACAAGTCAAATTGCCAGTTGTGCAACTGAATTTAGAGAAAGTTGATGCAGACAAATTATTTTCGAAAATCATAAATATCATGCTCGAGTAGGCCAACAAATGTCACATTTTTAAATAGTTTGGCAAAATACATGACATAATTAAACATTGTCTGATATTATTTAAGCTAGAGCTCGATAAGAGGCAGTGCCTTGGTTGATATTAGACACAAAAATCAAATATCTTGTTTTCTGTATCATATTTCTCATGCTGGCATGAAAAACAATAATCTTTATTGTGTATTTGTTACATTTGGATGTAATTAGAATTGAGAAAGATTTTAAGTCTCCCTTTTTCTGCTATTCTAAAATTGCTTAATGAATGTAAAATAAATATGCATTGAAAATGTATACATGTTTGTTCGAAATTTTGCTGTTGACAAAATATTGATATATTTCTTTCTTAATCATAAACTACCATGCTGACTGGGCAAGGACCATAACCTAGGTACATTGTAATACCTGTTAATTTGTCACATTTATTGAGGTTACAGTTGGCGCTGCAGCGACGACTGCATTCCCTATCATAAAATCCGACAATACAGTCACCAGCACAGGATCCGTTGTTATGACAAATTTGATCTTCGCAACCATAACTACAAATAAAACCACAAGTTGTGCCATACCATCCCGCTGAACAACCAGACATACACAAATTTGTTGAGGCAATACAATCCCCAGCGAAGCAATTTGGGTTGCACAATATATCACAATTGCCACCTTTCCAACCCTGTTCACATTGACAATATCCATCTGAAAAACTGCATGCGCCATTCATACAATTTGGTTTACATGTCTGTTGGCAATATGCCCCGAAGAAACCGGAAGTACAACCTCCAATACATGTTCCGTTGCTTCTATGACAACCTCCATAACAATGTGGGCTGCATTGATTCTGACACATATAGCCGTAAAATGCAAATTTACATTCTCCAACACATTCTCCAGTTGCAAAGTCACATCCATCAGCGCAGTTTTCACTGCATTTTCCACAATTTGGTACAAGTTTATCACACGGTTTACATTCATTACTATCGCTATACCATCCATCTATGCATCCATTAAGACAAAGTCCTGTTTCTTTGCTACAGAAATCACGGAAGCAATTTTTGGTGGAGCAAGATTTACAGACAGTTCCCGACAGGTCTGAAATATATTGTTGAAATGATGAGCATTTTTGTTTCTATATTTTTTCAGGATTCTACTAAGAGATATGTTTGCAATTACAAATAACAAGAACAAAATTTTAACGTTTCAAAGAAGATAGTTTTGCAGCTTATAGTGTTCGCTTGCATAAACTTTAGAATATAATATGGCAATGACAGAAGTTGTACATGCCTTAGTTTCAGCTCGGGAACCTGAATTTCAATACGAAAACGTCCATACTTGATATATGCCCCTATATGCCTACATCAAACACAAGAAATGCAATGCAAACTTACACCACCCCACTAACCAGTAACACATTTTCAAGCTACATCGTTGATACGAGTATTTCGCTGGTGAAGAATTTCAAAGAAACTAAAATCTACTGATTTTAATAATTACACCCATAAACAGTCCTTCTGGATTTGCCAAAATTAATTTACTTATACCATTAGTCATGATCATAAACGGTTTTATTTTAAGTTTACATTGCCAAAATGTTAACATAAAATAACTGTTTTTTATCATGGCTGTAATTTGCGGATATAATCAGTGATTCTTGTCCGTTGTATGTCATAAATATTATCAAATCTAAATACTTGTTTAAAAGGGTGATGGCACACTTTGACGTTTCGTTAAATAAAGCTTATGCTTTATTTGACCTTATAATTTTATAGAATTGAAATACAAACCTGGAAACATTCCATTAACACAAGATGCGCATGTACCATTTCTATGACATATAGCACAGTCGCTAATACTACAGACGAGTTTGCAGTCATTGCCATAATAACCCGTTTTACATTGTGTACATATGCCAGTGTTCTCTTCACATTCAGCACAGGTGTCCGGACTGCATGACAAACACTCACTCTTTTCTGAATGCCAGAAATGTCCTTTAAAAGATGCATAAAGTTAAACCCATTGGCAAATTATTTTTCCACTGACCGTTTGAAGGCGGTTACCCCAAGGGTTCTCATTTTTCTAAATTGTTTGTGGTGTCTTATTTGAATTTGACAAACGTAATAGATAAACACATTCTCTCTTTTCCTCGCTTCTTTTTCGCTGCGTGGGGAGGCTGTTTGTGAGTGTGGCCATCCCTGATATGCATTTTTTATTTTTTGGAAGTTCGGCCGAAAACAAAAGTTTGTATTATAAAACAATAGCAGTCTGAAAAGATCATATAGAGAATTTAAAAGTTTTATCCCCTTCATTTCATTGCCACTGACCGTTTCAAATGCTGCCCATATTAAATGTGTATTGTCTGGTTCTTCCAGGTATCGTATGTTACGCCTAGTGAAGTTAACTTTTGTTACATTATTTAACTAGAATACGTGATTAATCTGTTTAATTAAACATATTTATAACATCATGATTATATTTCCGTTATTGCTTGTGGTGCCTATATAACCCATGCTCCCGTTTCCTCTCTAAGACTTTTTTATCTGTGTGGGGTGGCTGTGTCTTTTGGGTGTGGTCATTCCAGATTTGCCTATTTCACTTTTGTATGATATACATAAATATAAGGAAATAAACAATTAAATTTACATATAGGGTAACAGCAAGCGATTTCAATACGTATCTTATTTTTTATATTATTTGTAAAATTATGCACTCCTGGAATGTTTAATTCTTCTGATAATGAGACGTTTGAAATGTGATAATATTTTTTTTCTATAATTTATTATCTTTATATATCATTTGAGTTCCTTCATTTGCGCATGTGGTTATTCTTAACATTTTCACTTAAGGATTGAAACGATAAATTGTTTTTATTTAGGTATGAAAAGGCTGAGTGGTGTTTAGTTTACTTTGAACAATCCAACTGTTTCATATATGTACCCAGATGAACACCATCAAATATTTATCCAATTCAGAAATGTGCATGCAAAAAATGCTCAATATTACAGAATGTTTTAGAAGAATGTGTGATATTACGGCTTGTGTGAATGTTTGTTGAATAAGCGTCAAAACATTGTGCATAGCCCAATTAAATAGGAGCCTTGTTTACTGTATCCATCCGTACCATATTAAGGAATTATGATTCTTTAGTTGATAAATAAAACTTTATCGTAGAAGATAAATTTGAAGCGTAAATATTTGTAAAAAAAACATCTTTTAGCTAACATATACATGTCATAACGACTTGGATAAACATAAATCCACCATGATCGAGAATTTAAAATTTAAAAGAAATTTAAAAGAACCACAATTTCAAATTCAATAAAGTCTCAGATTGTACAATACGATCTAAATATTAATAAATAAAGGAAGACAAACTAAAATATTTCACTAGGCGTTTCGAGTTTATTGGGCTCTTCTTAATGTGAATCTATTATAAGATCTGTAATTAGATCTGCAATACTCACCAGAATAACACAGATCGCACCTAAGCTCACCATAAATGCCAATGCTACATCTGTGACACAAGGGAATATCACACATTTGTTCATCACATTTCGCACCGATAAATGGTGGCTTACATCCATAAAGGCAGTTTCCGAAATCATCGCAACGATCATTATCTCCACCCAAGCAGTTGACAATATAAGGATTGGTCACATCCAGCAGAAACAGCCCAACCACTCAGCCGAAAGAAGAGAGAAGAAGAGAGCATGGTTTTACATTGATCGATTTCATAATAGACATCACTAACAAATAAAAAAGAGAACCTGAGGGGTTACCGCCTTGGAACGGTTAGTGGCAAATATTTCAATCTCGGGTTTACACAAATATAAGTATCGTGCTCAACGGCCTTGAAAGGGCTATATAACTGATAACAGCACTGCTTGAATGTACGGGGAAATATTTTACGGCCGCCGCACAACACACACACAACGCTTATGTGATAAATATATGATAAGGGAACTTTGAAAGCCACCGAACAAGACAATTATCAAAAATGCAGGCTCAGTTTGATTGAGCCTGTTCATGAACAGTTATGGAAATGCATTAAAGAGTCAACGCTGCCTAGCCCTGGGTTGAGCGCAACTCAATATTCACAAAGATATATGTTACTTTTCTCAACGGCCTTTATATACATACATGTATCTGTTAAGCCACAGACTACAAAACCATAAAAAGTTAATCACAAACGATCACATAAAACTTGTCTTAGTCAATATAAATCAAAAGTTGGAATTTTAGTAAAATTTTATAATTTCTGTGCAAGAGCGTTGTGCAGACACATGTAACCAGCTTGAAACTTGTGTTTATGTGAACGTTTTTATTAATGGCTGTCCAAGCATTTTTGTGGACACCTAAATAATAACATGCACTACATAAAACAAAGTACAATGGCCGGAAATAATATTTTTCGCAACATGAGATATGATTTTAAACCACATGAAACAGAATGAATCAAATGATATTACCTCTATTGGAGAGCAACAACGCCTAGCCGAGGGAAACGTTTTATGGCCGCTACACAGCACACAAAGTGATACTTAGAATGAATCAAACCTATTCCAGTGTGGGCGGACATGTTAAAGTATTTCTTTTCAAGTCGCTTTCTTTACAGTTAACTGAAAAAATGACGAGTTCGCACTTACGTACCTGTCGACAAAACACAAAACAAATACCTTGTACACGTTTCGTATGAGTCACTGTATAGTTGAGTGGCAACGCATTCTTCACAATTTTCCGTTTTACATGTTTCTGTACATTGTGTTCCTTTCCATCCAGGTTTGCACCCATATGTGCACTTGAAAGTGTTTGGATCACAGAAGTCCTCGCCATATAAACAATTGGTGCAGTTAAAACCAGAGTTCTGTATAGGCAGAACTGCATCTTTCATAAAAAGAAAATATCAGGTTAACATGTATCTACATTTAACAAAAGATCGACTAAGTTAAATGGTAGAACAATCACACGACTGCCACTGGAGCGAGAAAATTAAACAGGATTGCCCAAAACTCCCACGGCATCTTTTCGTTTCAAGTCAGCTCATAATTTGAATGTATTTTATACATAAAACGTTCCGCTAAACAATTATCGAATTCCTGTATTATATCATCCAATAATCTAAAAAGCCGATATAAAAATAATTTTGGTTAGCTTAGTTTGCGAATAAACTGGACTCGCCAAAATAAAATGGAACCATTTTTGTTAAATGTAGATACATGTTAACCTGATATTTACTGTTTTTTTTATTATAGAATGACCTCATTAACCTCATTAAAAGATGCAGATTTTGATTATGTTTAGAGATGCGAAAATTCTTGAGCCGCCCATGCTTTCTTATATTTGTGTCATTTAATTTACGATGGTTAAAATTGAAAACGTTGTTTACACACTGAAACGCTAATGTAAATATTCGTAACTCATTTAAGTTTATAAGTGCATACAAGTTATAAATACTGAATTGCGTATTAGGAAATAATGTTAGCTGTAAATCGTTGACTCATGTTGTCTCAGTCTGAGAGATATTGAAGGTGATTAATATATGTTGTAGTCAGTATGTGATATCGATCCAGCGGTTTTTCTGTCATTATACATTTTACTTTAAAAATAAAAAATATGATTTTTACTATCCTTCTTAAACGGCACATTGTGACATTTACCTATAACAAACTACTTTACGTGTAACATAAAGAGTAAACAAACATACAAGTCTGTATTTAACCCGCTAAATACCGTCGCTGTAATAGCATTAGATAGACTCACCGAAAATCGACAAAATCATCACTAGGTCCAAGTAAGTCTTCATACTTGTAATATATCACATACTTATTTTAAGGTTTTATGTCAGTTTTTGATTAAATCACTAAACCCGGAAGAACAACTATGACGCATTAATGAATTCGTCTACCTTAAAACTCGATAAAGTGATTCGGTTTGAGTTCACCCATCGTACCTTTAAAGGTACAATAAAACATATTCTGATTTGCCGATCCGATGTGTGAGTTAGAAGCAGCTATAAAATACCCAGTAAAGTGAAAGTCAGAGTTGTACTTGGATAACAGGTCGTACATTATAAAGTAGATCATAAATTGTAAATGGTTGAAAGTAGCTACATAAATAATTACAGACTGTCTCGCGAAGAACAGCTATTCTGCGCTCCTCTCAGTCTTACTCTCTCTTGCTTTTATTTTGTGCATTTGATCTTAAGCATCCGACCTTGTCATCCAATGGAATTCGATGCAATTTCTTTGCAGTACAAACAAAATGTCTAATTTAATTACCCAAACTGCCACAGTGACTGTAACTGTAACTGTCTGGGTTTATTTACGCAAATTTAATAAGTACCTACACTTCCAAAAGAATTCTCAAATTATTTATATATTGTAATGAAATCATATATTTTTATTTGGTGTACCCTACAGCATATTTGTAAAATGTTTTGTTCTTAATGGCCATACCAGTTTCATTTACAGTAAAAAGAAATATAATCAAACATGAAAACATCTTATTACCTACTTATCTCATATCTACTAAATAATGGCTTCAATCTCAATTGTTTTGTGTGGCAGGCATATTGTTTTAAAAAATTATTAGGTGTCAAATGAAATAATATAAGTTTTTCTTGCATTTTGAATAATAAAGCTTTTATAATTTTATTAAAATCAGGCATTTTTGGAGAAAATGAGAAAATGAACATTTACAGCCATTCAAAATAGCCGTAATACCAAAAATATTTCTCCAAATTTCTAAAATATGAGAGTATAATTATACATGTACGAGGGGTTTCCCAAAATAGCGTGTTATTTATAAATAAAACGAAAACTACAGCACACATGTTCATGCAGATTTCACAGTTGTTACTAAAAATAGAAAAATCTTGCCTTGGCTGTAAAATTGTTATTTCTCATCGGATTTCAAAATAACTTGGCACAAATGTTCAACATGACAAGGCAGTGTGTAGAGTACAATACCAATGCCTGTTGGTCCAAGGTCAAGGTCACTGTATCAAAACATAGAATGTTCTTGTTAACACTTTTAATTAGTGGTCACATTTTTGCTCTGATTGTTCGATTGTAAAGAAACTTTGTCAGGATGTCTGTCCCAGTTATTAATTGGACGAGTTTGAATATGGGTCATCTGGGGTCAAAAACTAGGTCACCGTTACTAAAAATAGAAAAATCTTGTCCAGGCTTTAAATTTGTTATTTCTCATTGGATTTTAAAATAACTTGGCTCAAATGTTAACCATGACAAGGTGTTATTTCGCGTACAATACCCATGCCTGTTTGTACAAGGTCAAGGTCACTGTTGCTAAAAATTAAATTTTCTTGTCTGGGCTGTAACTTCCTAATGAATGGAGTGTTTTCAAAATAACTTACATATATGTTCACCATGACAAGGGGGTGTGTTGCGAAATATACCCATGCCTGTAGGTCCAAGGTCAAGGTCACT
This sequence comes from Corbicula japonica, assembly GCA_038501625.1. Taxonomy (NCBI): domain Eukaryota; kingdom Metazoa; phylum Mollusca; class Bivalvia; order Venerida; family Cyrenidae; genus Corbicula; species Corbicula japonica. The sequence continues at coordinate 912,542 of JAZAYU010000208.1, forward strand.
GTTACTGAAAATAGCATTTTCTTTTCCAAGCTGTAAATTTGTTGTTTCTTATTGGATTTTAAAATAACTTGGTGAGACCCAATAGATACAGATACAGGGGCATTGTCATTGGTCAGAATATAATTCGGGGAGCATACATCATTTACAATGAAATCTGGTTTATACACGTACTGAATTGAATGTTGTGGTATGCAAATATTGTTTTCCTATTTAATAGTGTCCATTGAACTATTGAATGCACACGATTATGACAGTATTAAGTTGATTCATTTAAAGCAGGCTTAATAATGTGATCAATTAAAACCGGAACACATTTCAAATAATACTTAAAACATTGCTAAACAGCTTATTAATAAATGATTGAAATTAACAAAACAAAAAAGTCATGCTGGAAGTATCTCGCTTATTTGAACATGTTTAAACATCTTGGTTTTTACTAACCATATAATGGTTTAGTCAAGGATGCAATCTTATTTTAATAGGCTGACAGACATAGACTACAAAATAAGAAGAATTACAGAAGATATCGAAAGCCTTCCAAGCATAAATGCATATCAACAAAACGATGAAAGGTAGCGCTTTAATGTGTTACTTTTTCCTCCTGTGTATGTTTGAGACAGACACAAAACGTTATGCATGTATTACATAATTTATAATAAAAACAGTCAGGTGACAGACACGTGAATTTAAATATGATTTATTAGCAGAATGCTTTTCATTTATATGATATTCATTTAACACAGTGACTTTTCCTCGTCTTTTTTCTGCGCGGTAGGCTATGTAATTGAGTGTGGCGATTTCTGGTACATGTACGGATATTTCATGCTTTTCAAATTTAATTTAATGACACCGTCTTAATCCAGAATAATGTATTAGTCCACTTTGCATACGCCAGATTTGCTAAAAATCTTATTGAAGGAAGTACTTAACATTAATTAAACATTTGTATGTCTGATATTTCAGCAATATCAAGTTCGCTATGTTAGGAGATGCCGTGGAGAAAAAGTTGACAAAAGATAGGAAAATGGAGCTTCAAACGAAAATTGACGAGTTTTTTTGCAGACTTGTTTCCAAATCCATCTGAATTTGAAATCCGGAATTAAACATTTATTTACGTTTAACAAGTTTTTAAATCCTCTTTTAGTTGAACTACTTTATATGGAATCTCGCTTTAGTCTGACCTAACAAAATGTTAGATTTGATGGCGACCAACAAATACCATATATAAGCTATAATAGTGGTTTTCCCAAATAACCATGAAAACTTTATTTAGAAACCGTCCACATTTGAAGCGCAATTCACAATGCTATCGGAATGGGACGCAAAATGCTCTGAAAATGACATTTCTGTGGAAATGAATGCAATAATACATTTATATAAAATACACCAATCTTCCGTTAAATATGTCTTACGCGGATTGTCAACATTTTGCTGGGTATAAAACACTTTGTATACATAGATAACATATACACTCAACAAAAGTTATAATTTGTCATTAATTGTATATGTTTACAATGTATTCTAGTTTCGTTTCTTCCCTACGTCAAGAGAGGTTGTGGAAAGAACTGTTTTGTCTTGAAATCAATTATCCAATGTCTTTTAAATCTTTATTGATTGTTTTCTTAAATGAACCCAATACCATTTACTTACACCGCAGTGTCAAAATTAGAACAGTCTTTAATTGAAAGGGAGGTAATTTTAAAATTAAATACTTTGAAATGGGTTTATTTAAACAAATGTGCTATTGATTAATCATTGTTTCAGTTTTTCCTACTAATCGGGGGACCTATTAAAACAAATCAAGGAATTAAGAGCAAATTTCAGTTTGCTTGACATTTTTATGCAAGAAGTGCATTTTTAGCAAAATTATAAATAACTCTTTCCAAACTGTTTCAAAGTCAATTATTACAAGATTAAAGATTAAGTTGAAGACTGTTGTTGGAATATGATCATAAATAAAGAGTGAATTCAATGTCTTTCAAATAAAAAATGACAGACAAAAAGTGACCAATTAGAACTTTTGTTGAGTGTATACATTATAATAACGTTCGGAACGCGTCGACATTTACGGCCATCATCGTGTACTTTGGCGACTTTGTAGGCGACAATGGGATTGGTTAAGAGGGTGATGATTAACAACACGTTAATGTGACTCGTCGTCATATCCTGATAGCGTGGCGGTTTTAAGGAGACGATTAAATCAGTCTGAGATTGCTTGTTGCTTATATGAATAAATATAGGACTCCTTTAGTTTATACGAAACATTATAGAGGTTGTTTGCATTTAAACTATTAGGGCGGATATCGTTAAAAACTAGAATACTTTACAAAAGGTACGTTATTATCGTTTTTAATCCCGCGAGTTGCAAATATAAAACAGTTTTGTTTCTTTGTTTTTCCTTTTCCTTGAATTTACTGATGGCTCGTTATAAACAATGCAGAGGCTGACTAAGTGATCATTAAATTATTTTCTTTGATCAAAGAATATTTTCGATTGGTTCAATTAAAGCAGACTAGACGCTGGTGATTGACATTTACTATACCTGGTGATGAAATCCGTCAAAGCGTGTGAATATTACCAACCAAAACCAATTAGAACCTGTGAAAAATGTATCGTTCATCGATCGCTCGATGTTTCCAATGGAAACATAGAAAAATTCTTCAAATTTACTTTTTGTTTTTAATATTTCGGCCAGTTTAAAGATGGGTGGTTTCAATATCCCAGTCAATATAAATTTGGATATTGTTCAATCACCCCCAAGGATAATACTTCCTGCTTTTTAAATTTTGCCTTTGGCGTTGTCTGTGATATGCAGGATTTATCTAAGATCACCTCTCAAAATCGTATTCTGTTTATTT